>PVLA01011669.1:0-49883 GCA_004027455.1 Hydrochoerus hydrochaeris
CTCTCTCTCTGGCTTTTTTCTCTCAGCTTCCTGGTTACTGTGTGTTGAGCAGTTCTCCTTCACCAGGCCCTTCTACCATACCATTCTTCTACCATGCCATTCTGCCTTGGAGTCAGCTGACCTTAGATTGAACACTTTGAAATCATAAGCCAAAATTAAACTCCCCATTATAAGCTGTGGATGTCCAGTATTTTGTCACAGAAATGGGAAAATGATTAATGCAACACCAAATCACTGAGGACAATTTGGGAGAAACATTGCAAGTAGAATAAAAGTTTCAGACTTCATTCTACTTGAGTTCCAATAACTTTATAGACTAATATCCTCACCTGTAATTCTTTATGAAGTACATTCTTAGAAAACATTGTTTTTCCTTTTGAAATGAAAGTTGATTTGTATATGATCTGTTTCTTAACTTATAGAAGATAATACTATTACCAAACATTTTGCCACTATATAAACATGGATTTCCTCTCATCTCTAATATTATCATCTTCACTGCTTTTTCCTCAATGTGTATTTTGCTTAAAATACAAAATATTTTAGGTGTTTATTATAATAATACCCTACTTCATAAAAGATTGATAGTATTTGCAGTAGCCTAATTTTATGCTGCAGTAGGAATCCATGTAAGCCTTCAGTGGAATTACACCATAAAAGTTTATTTCTCATTTATGCTAACTATTTAATTCATAGTGGCTGGGATTCTGTTCAACGTGGACACTCAGGGATCCTGGTTGAAGCTCCACCATCTTATACCTGTCCTGTTTGCAACATGCTACCTTCTCAATTGCCAGGGAAGATGAAAGAGATTTGAAAATGAATGTTAACCTTTTAATGCCCCTTTCCAGATGTGACACATAATGCTTTCACATTTCATTAGAAGAGCTCATTACATGAGGTGCCCAGCTGCAAATGTTACTGGGAAACGTGTGAGAGCAGAAAGTTTGGTGAGCACCAATATCTCTTCCTAATTATCCCATTTAATCATAGCTATAATAATTTTAGGTATTATTTTTCCTACTCTACAGAGAAAGACATGAGGATTTAGAGTAGTTGACTGAGTTATCTAAGATCACACCTTATAAATGGAAGATGCAAGATTGAGTTTTCAAAAGGGTAGGATGAGGCAGGGAACTACAACCAGAACATACCATCTGCATCTTTTGAGTCATTCTAAATTTATTCATTTACCATCATTTCCTTGATTTGCCGACTAGAAACTTCTATTCTAAACTTCTTCCCCATGATTTTCCAGACAATGTACAATTTCATTCTCACTGAACTTATCAATGTGAGAATTACAAAGCAACAATAACAATGCCTGAACATTAGTCTTTGAAAAAAGTAGATTACCAGTAATTCCTAATGTGCCATCCACTTCTGATTCTCTTGATTCACTTCTAAGGCTAGGATGAAATCAGAACTAAAGATATCAGATAAAGATATCAGCATTCTAATAGGTACTATTACATTACTCACAGAATTGTGGAGGCCAGGGTGACACATCAAGAAAAAGATGGCCATTGTTATCTATTCACTGTTGGAGTCATTAAAGCCTGTGAAATATTTTATTCCTCTCTCTTTTCTAGTGTTAGGCTATTGATATTATTTACAAGTGAGTTCTCATAAGTAAGAAAGGCTAAAATCTATTGTTTCAACTTATTTTAAAACAGAACATAAAGGCCAGGCATGGCGGTGCACACCTGCAATCCCAGTACTTGGGAGGCTGAGGCAGAAGGATCACCACAAGTTTGAGGTCAACCTGGGCTACTGGAGAGCAAGACCCTATCTTGATCAAAAGAAATGAAAAGAAAAAAAGAGAAAACAGAACATAAAGAAAAGGGCAAAGGATTTTTTTCCTCCCAAGTATGGCTTTTACATGATAGAAGAGGATCATACAATTTATATAGAAAACAGAATTTTCCAATGATATCATGAAAAATCAGTATAAGGCAGAATCAGAAAACTATGGCCTACTTGCCAAGTCCAGCCACATATATTCATTTATATATGGTTAGTGCAATTTGCCCTCTCAGATTGCCTTCCTTTAACTCAGGGCAAGCTGTGTAAGGCAGGCAGTTTATGATTACTGATACAACCTCAGCACCACAAACATACTGGTGAAGACCATTCCTAAATTTTGCCAAACGCTGTTATATTTACTTACTGTACCACTCCCACTTTAGTGTAAGCCACCAGCTAGTTATTATAACACCCTCTTACTTGGACCCCGACCTTTTGCCCTTGCATTCTTACAATCCGTGCTTCACACTGCAGCCAGAATGATTCTCTGAAAACAAGAGCTGGAATCTGTCATTTTTCTGCTGAAAACCCTCCAAGGCTTCTTGTCCCACTCAAAACAAAAGGTTAAATCCTAACAGGCTCCACATCAGCTAGCCTCTGCTCCTTCTCTGAGACTTCACCTATTACTGCTCCGCATCCTCTCTCCTCCCCACCAAACAGCAGCTGTGCTAGGCTTTGAATGCTCACAGCTGCTGCCCCCTCCAGGCTGCTCCTGGCTCCATCTGCCCAAAGTTCTTGCCCAGGGAGCTACACAGCCCTCTGCTCTCCTCAGGCCTCTGCCCACACAGTTCTTTAGTGACATCTTAGCCAAACCACTCGATATTCATCCCTGCCCCTTTTCCCTGAAGAGTTTTCCCCTTTTATTCAAACTTTCTGGTTTCTAAGTTATTTGTGTGTAAGCTATCTGCCCCAATAGGAAACAACCGAACATTCCTCCATGATAGCAGAGACATTTTTATTCACAGCTATAACCCCAGTGCCTGAAACAGTTCTTGTTGATGACATAGTCAGTAGCTGATACTTGTTTAATAAATATAAAGCTACATCATTTAATTAAGCACTTAGCATAGTACCTGAAAGTAGAAACAACAGAAACTAAAGCTCTTTTACAGTTATTACTGAATTTTGTGCATTGCTGTTAGCTCTGGAGAGAAGCACATATTCTTATCTGAAGAACTGAAATCAACCTTGGAAATAAAGGCTTCATGGAAAACAGGAAAGATGTGTCTCAACATCTATCTCAACTAGGAAGAGACTCACCTCAGTAGGTCACCTTGACTAGACTATTAATCTCATAAATACAGTATTACTAAGACTTAGGGAAATGGAGCAGTTCTGTCCAGTAGCTTTTAAATACATACTGATGTTCAAATTTAATTTAATTTAATTTAAAGTAAATAAATTAAAATGTCAAGTTCTCAATGGCCACAAGTCACTTAGAGAAAACAGATGTAAATATTTCCATCACTGCAGAAACTTGTCTTAGCACTGAACTTGAGTTTAACAAATACACTAATGTTGGAGTATTGTTCTCTGATGAGATTTCCCTGGGGGAGTTACAGAACCAAGGTTAACAGTGAGAATGTTTGGCATAAGTATTATTATCGTCAGTGATCTTAGGAAGGGGTAAATCTTAGAAAAGAAAACCATGGATATGAGTTTAAAACTAATTTAGGAAAGTGGGGTTGTGAGGTTGGTACCTGGACTTGAAAAAACCATGTGAACTCAGGAACACTGCCAGGGTGGGAGAAAGTTGAGCTCAGCCAAACAAAGTGATCTGGGATCTGGACAGAGGGGCACCCTGCTAAGAGCCTTCTTACAGATCAGCCTGAAACTGCAGATTCTGAGCCCAACCAGATGAGAAGTCAGCAGTGACATACCAGCAGTGGTATATAATCCTCTTCAGTGATGCCAACTTCGACATTTACAAATAGGCTGAGAATTGGTGATCCAGCCCAGGATAGGACACAGTCTGACAAGGATGCATGTGTGACATAAGTCTCCAAAAACATAGGGGCAAAGAAAACCAAGAAAGTGAGGAGGATGCTGAGGTCTTGCTATCACATTGCCAGAAGTTTTTCTATTTCACATCTGCCTACAAGACAGTGAAGGCATTGGTGAGGAAGGTGTGAATGTAATCAGACAGTCAGGTAACATGTATATATCACAAAGTCCCTAGTCTTCTCCCCACTGTACTTTCTTATATTATCCCCAGTAAACTCTTTTGGAAAACAGTGTTTCTAATAGGTTGAGAATAACTGGAACCAAGTCTTATTTGGGTTCATTTGAAAAATTGATGCAATGTGCCAACCAGTAGCCTATTAAAAGGGGAGTGCTAAAGAGTATTATTAGGTGAATAAAGTCCGGAGAGGATATAGGATAAACCTAGTGGGCCTCTGGATACAGACAGGAGTCTCAGCCTTCATAGGAATGAAAGAAGAAACTAGACTCAAATTCTTTCCCCAGCAGGGAAGCCTAAGCTGTAGGACATAAAGGGCCTGAGTGTGAGTGAGCTCAGAGGCATAAAGAGCCCTACTTAGGATCCCTCTGAGAAAACAGCACAAAACCCAAGAGAAGAGTAAGGCATTCTGCCCCACTTACTATTATTGCATGTCAAACCATCCTAAATTGAGGTATAAACAACAATTGCTTTGATTTTGTCCATGACTCTGAAGGTCAGGATTTCAAACTGAGCAGTGGAGGAAAAGTTGGTGTCTGCTCCACAATGTCTGTGGCCTTGACTAGAAAGAGTGAGGACCCTGGGCATAATCCAAACACTGGATACTAGAATTAACTGGAGGTTTCTCCCCTCATCTGTCTGTCTAACATGATTCAAAAGCTGGACTCAGCTGGAACTGGTGTCCTCTCCATGTAGCTTGGTCTTCTCATGCCATGTCAACAGACCAGAGAAGGAGATAGGAGATAGCATCACAAGGAGAGCATTCATAGGGAAGTACCAAGACAGCCAGGCAGCCATGCATGTCTTTTAAGATCTCCCTTCATCACTGCATAGCAGAATTTCTGTCATACCCTCTAGGTCCAAGCAATATCAAAACCACTCAGATTCCAGGGGAAGGAACAAGGCACCCAACTTCTTGATTGAAGGGACAGCAAACAATCTGAAGCTGTATTCTAAAATTATCACAATACTTAACCATTTTGGCAGTTTCCATGTTAAGAGCTGCTGGACCTCACATGTAGAGGTTCCTGATTGTTGGCATGATGGTGCCCAGCATGAGCCTGGATAGTTGGTAAGCATGTATAATATGCCCACTGGGTACCTCTGGCAAAAGCCAGAGAGGATAGCTTATTCTTGGTAATTTAGCTCCGTTTGTAAACACAGGCAGTATAAAACAGGGCAAAGGGTAGGGGAGACATTGCTTGTAGATAAGAATGGTCTAACCAAAAAAAAAGGGCAAACAGGGAAGAAACCCTCAGGGACTATAAAAGACCAAAACTAAAGGACCACTTTGTGCAACGCCTCCCAATTCTGGATGGCTGCAGATTGCAGACTAGATGAGCTATTTTGTTCTGTTGAAATAAGGAAACAAGCTGTGCTTTTCAAGCCAACTCTTTCAGCCAACCTTGAGTCTTCTAAAAAGAACTACAAGCACAGTGTCTCTGAAATGTCAGCCACAGATGCTCATGGAAATGCAAACTTCATGTGCAGAAGCAAGAAAAGGATTTGACATTGGGGAATGACTTCTAAGCCACACCCCCTCACTTCTTCAAAACTAAAACAAAGCACACAGAATTTATTTCAAACACTTGACCATTTGGCTGAGAGGAAATCTGAGCCAAAAAGGAGGGAAAGTAGCCCTCCTTGACAAAGGATAAATATCTGCCCCATAATTTATGGACAAGGCAGATCCTCCAAGCCTCAGTCTATTGGCACTGGCTGCTATTTCATGCATGGCTACCAGGTTTTATGAGCCACTGAATGCCATGTCTCTTGCCAACTGACCCTATTCCTGCGATCTTTCCTACACAGACTTTTGGGGGACAGGATACTTGAGAA
The DNA here is from genome assembly GCA_004027455.1 of Hydrochoerus hydrochaeris. Lineage (NCBI taxonomy): Eukaryota > Metazoa > Chordata > Mammalia > Rodentia > Hydrochaeridae > Hydrochoerus > Hydrochoerus hydrochaeris. The sequence goes on from PVLA01011669.1 coordinate 5,825, forward strand.
AGACACTGCACTTTTAATCTAAACAAAAATATGTATCTTTATATGAAAGAGGGGTAGGTGCTAAGGGTTTTTCCCTGCATCACTTTGCACCATGAGAACTATGTACTTTGAGAACTATGTGTGAAAAATTTAAGTTCCCCTGTTCAAAAAAAAAAAAAAGACAGCCAGCCTCATCACTTTGTCACTCTCACTGCAGCTAAATTTTGCATGAAATATGGGTCCCTGCTTATGCTGTTTTTAAAAAGTCCAGAGCTAAGCATTTCCTAAGCTTGTTTTTCCTAGTAAATTCTTGGCTTTCAAGCAATGTTGAGCCTCTGGAATTTTCTCTGGGCACTAGTATAGTGACCCATTCTGGGGCTGATTAGATTTTAGAGCATATGTAGGTGATGTCTTAGTAAAAGACATCTTGATGGTGCCGCATCTTACCTACCCCTAAAGCTCAAGGATAATGGGTCCTTGATGATATGACTTAAATGACCCTCCACAGTCTGAATGCCCCCCTCCTTCTTTCACCCCCATGGTCTCTTCATCCGTTTTTTGTTTTTTTTTATGACTTCACCCATGTTTCTCCTCATGATCTCTTCACTCAGTCTTATTTTTTTCTGACTTCATCCTTTTTAAAATACTTTATTGAGTTGTATTAAATATAAAAGGGAAAACATCTGGTGCATAACCCATGAGACTACCTCTCCAATCAACACGTAGAATATTCTTCACATTGCACAAGGCTCCCACATGCCGCTCCCAGTAAGCAGCCTCCCCCAAGCGGTAATGACTGTTCTGACTTTAATCAGTATAGATTAATTTTGTCTGCTCATGAGTTTATAGACAGAATCACACAGCTTTTTGTCTTGATTCTTTCATTCATCAATAGGACGAAGATTCACTCATGTCGCTCTATGTAGCAGCAGTTCTCTTTTTCTTACATTCCACCGTATGAATATGCAACAGTTTATGTAAAGGCATTCTAATACTGAAGATCCAATTCTGTACAAATGTACTGCCAAATGTGCCCTCATTCTTTTTTCTCCTTACCAGATCTCAGTTTTATTAGCAAGTTCTATCTAGATCCTTCTAGAAGTAATGAATCATCCTAGGCTCTGTGAGCTGGGTAAATGAAGAAGACATACTCAAGCCCTTGTTGATCTATCCTGAGGGAGATCTTAAGGTTTTTAAAGCCTTTTAAGTGCAACAGAAGAAGAAAAATAAGAAAGAAAAGGAAGAGGAGAAGGAGAAGAGAGGGAGGGAAAGAGGGAAGGAAAAGGGAAGAAAAGAGAAGAACATTTATTGCCTTGCTAAGGTTGGTCCCTGTTAAAGTTTAACTTTATATGTTCAACTAATGGACATTTTTAAAGCATCTATTATATACAAGGAATTTTTAAGTCATGGAAATGAAGCATCAAATAAGACAGAAAGGGAGACACTGTTCTAAAGCTAACCTTCAAAGAAAATATCAGATAGTGATAAAAACTATGGAGAAAATTAAAACTGGACAGTGAAAAACCACTCTAAGAACACAGAAGGACAAGAGCCAGCCAGCTACAGGAGAGCGAGGGGGAAGTCATCAGGAGGAAACAGATTCTGAGCAGGCAGCACAAATAGGTCAAGGCCTGAAATCAGAATGAAAATCTGAAGGAAAACTCACAAGGTTGCCATTTAGTGGCAATACAAAAGCAACAGCAATAAAATCAGAAAGGTGAGTGGGGATTGTGGTGAGTAGTTTGGATTTTATTCTAATGTGATGGAAAGCAATCAGAAAAGAAAAGTAAAGCAACACTGGAAACTGAATAGAAAATGGCTTGAAAGCAGTAGAGAACAGAAGCAAGATGCTAATGAAAAGGCTACGTCCTCAGAAACAGACGATGGTATCCTGCACCAAGGTGGTAGCAACGGGGCAAAGAGACGGAACAACCCAGTAAGCGTCAAAGGGGTGAACGGAAGACGCTGTGCACAAGGTGGAGGCAGGGTAATCCAACTGTACAATGAATGGTTACAGTTTTTAAATGCATTACAATGAAAGACACATTATCATGAATCACCCTTACAATACTTCCCCCATTTCACAGGCACTTACCCAGCATTCTTACTACTCCCTGAAGAAGTTTTGGAAGTCACCTTTTGTGTCTTTACGAGGTATGCTTTTAAAAAATGCATTGTGAGCTGCTACCATGTGCCATGCAAGGGAACAGTAGGCTCATAAAAGCATAACAATGTGTCCTCAACCACCTTACTCACTGCATCGGGGCTGTGCAACTTCTGGCACCTTCCTAAACTTAAAATGATTGTGAAACGTAAATGTTTTTAACTGATTCAAGACACCAAGGCAGCTGGAACCGTGCGACAAAAGATACTCAAGAACGTGGGTATCCAGAACCATTTTAGAAAGTGTCAAGAAAGATGGTATGAGTGTGTTTGAAGCAAGGCAGAGTATTCTGAGGAGGGATTAATAGCAATGTGTCTTTTACCATAGTGAAAGTTTTATTTAATTTAAGGTTCCACTTTATTTTTCTATAACTCCTCACACCATTATTGCTCAACAAGATCTCCCTATGTCTTAGTTAAGATCCCCTCTATCCAATACGATGGTGGAGGAAAGAAAACAACATTAAAAGAAATAAATCCTGCTTCATAGTAATAATTTCTCTTTTCCCATGGCATGCACAAAGTAACCTCATATCCACATTCTCATGTAAGTCTTACAACAATTTTATAATGGAAGGAAGACGATGTAATGAGCTTAATTTCAGAAATTAGAAAACTCAGGATTTAAAAGGTATAACGGATAATCCAAAGATCCACATTTAGTTAGCTGTGAATTCAAGATTTGTACACATTCTTTTGACAACTGTCCCTCCATATTGTTTTCCAGAGATATTTGCTGTAATAATTACAATAAATTTTAGCTTTGATTATATGGTTTTTCTCTTCGTGGGGTAACTCATATATCAACTCTTTTGATCCTGCAATGTAGGTACCATTATTGCTAACCATGTTTTGCAAACCTATAAAATAAGTAAACTTTCAAAGCTTTCACAAATGTTTGGTGTTGGAACTAGAATTTCAGCCAGGACAAATTCACTTCAAAGCCTATTTACCCAGTTATAACATTGAACTATTATAGATAGAATAAGCACAATATATTGAAAAGCCCATTTGTCACATGCAGTGTAATAACACAAAATAATTTCAAATACTAATATTCTTACAGATCTTATAGTGACCCTGGACTAGTAAATAAATACACAAAGGTTTTGCACATTTTGCTCCTCACCCATGACTTTAACTGAGGAATCTATTTGTCAGCCTGTCTCACCTCTGACAGATGTCTGAGATATAAGATCTGATGACCTCATTACCATTTGATTCCTAGTAACTTCCATCTGTAACCACAAGTATAATTAGAATTGTGTCAAAATACCAGGGCTATTGGCAGAGAAGTCTTTATCATTTGCTGAAAAAGCACAAAGCATTCATTATAGAGCCAATATACATGGTTATAAACATTTCTTGAGGATAAAAGTTAACAATGGATGTATCAACTCATTCAGATGAAAATACATATTTGAGAGATCTTCAGATATGGCTTAGTTACTTTTCTTGAAACTGGTACAAAATATGAGATACCTGTTACTAAAAGAAGACGATGTTTATTTTGGCTCACACTGCAGTAGTGTCAGCCCTTGCATGGTTGGCCTGCTCCAGCAGAATCAGCATGGTAGAAAGGATTGGTGGAGGAAAACTACTCATCTCGTGGTGGCTAGGAAGCAGAGAGACTAGAGGAAATACCAGGAAAAGGAGCCATACTCTTCCAGGCCATGCACCCGGTGACTCACCTCTTCTTACCAGGCTCAACCTCTTAACTGCACACTTAGGTATAAACTCAGTGGATTAATCCACCAATGAATATAAAGCCCCTACGACCCAATCCCTTCCCGAAAGATTCACCTATGAACATGTGAGGCTTGGGGGTACATTTAGAATAAGCCATAATAAGATGTTTTCTGCCACTTGTCAAACATTACCCTACATTTTTTAAAAAATCAGATTCATAATGCTTTCTAATTCAAGTAATTTTAGTCTCATACACCCTGCATCTGCTATTCAAATGCACTGTATTAAATTACACAGAATTTAGAATTAGGAGAGACCTCAGGAACTATGTAATGACCTTGAGTTATAGACAGAGATGCTTAGTTCCACAACATTTACTCACTGTCCAGAGTCTCCACTAAGTTGACAAAACCAAGACTGTTACCCTGTTTTCTGCCTCCAACTACAGTGACGATATTTTGCCACCCCAATTTGTGTTTCCCTTTACTGGCACATTAACAGCCTCTCTCTCTAATAAGGAAAGCTATTTAGAAACTTTATCTATTGCCATCTATATAACCACATATGTAGTGATATAGTTATCTATATGAACAGATTTTTATATATTTTATAGCTGAGTAAATTCTCCAGCATCTTACATAAAATGCTGTTTGCTTTCTGTCACTGTGACAGAAATACCTGAACTATAGAACTCATAAGAAGGAAAGATTTCTTTTGACTCATGGTTTCAGAAAATTCAGACCATATTTACTTGGCCACATTGCTTCTGTATCTGTACTAAGGCAGAATATCATGGCAAGGAACTCATGGCAAAGGATTTTTTTTTTTACCTATAGAAGAAGAAAGCAAAAAGAAAGGGTCTCACAATTCCCTTAAAGATAATGTCACTAACGACCTTATTTTCTTTCACTAAGTCCCTCCTCCTAAAAGCTGTATTATTTCCCAATGGCACCACAGAGTATAATAAAGTCCCTAACACTTAAAAATTTGGAGGCCATTTCAATTCAATCCATAACAAATACACTCTTAGTAAAATATTTTATTAAGGAATGTGTTGTTGAATTAATTGATTATTAAAAATCACCTTTCTATTCTCTGATCTCAACAAGATAGAGCAATTGATGCATTGGTATCATACAAAAAATACCTTTACATAAATGTCATAAATAAAGTATGCAGTTTAAGAGAACACAGTGGGCTATTTGTGGACTGCTGGAGAAGAAAACAAGAAGCCACCAAGAAGCAAGCCCTCCCTGCAAGTTGGTGCCATGCGTGGGCCACTGAGAGGAAAGCCAGATGCCAGCCTTTTCCTGTGAGTTGGTGCCATTCTCAGACTGCAACAAAAGAGAACAAGAAGTCAACAAGAATCAAGCCCTCCCTGCAAGTCAGCACCACGAGAAGGGTGCGGGGGGAGAACCAGATGCCAGCCCCTTCTGATGCACAGGCTGGCAGACAAGAAGATCCAACCACCACTTACCCCTACCATGAGTGACCAGCTTATCTGGAGAAACATAGGCCGTGATGATAGCTATTGAGGTAAAATACAATTTAATGTTTGTAATGTTTAGTGTTTCACTGACTTTGTAGGTCTAAAGCTCATAGTCTGATCATCTATTCAGAGGCTAACAATACACAATGTAGCAAACTTCTGAAGGTGGTAGCCACTGTTAATTCCCTATTATCTTGTTTTGAAGTCTGGTATCACACCATTTTGTTTTGATTGGCTTTCTTCTGTTTTATTTTCTTGGTTGTGGTCTCTTCAAAATAAAAATTTTAAAAAAGAGAGAGATCACTGCGGGGAGGACAGGAATTGCATTAGTCTGGATCCAATCAAAAAATTGGGAGACAAACCATATAATGAGCTTAATATATTAATTTACTCTGGGAGAATAAAAGACTATTTAAAAACATCTGAAGGATAGCTTGGCTTGAGAGAGAGCATCTAGGGAAGGAGAACTTTAGAAGGCCATGTTTCAGACAGCATGAGACATATGGTTGCACTTACTGGAAGGTGAAGAAGTCTCTGGGTTGGCCCAGAGTTGTTAGGCAGACAGCAGCCCTTCAGGGACACAAGGAGATACCAAGTCAGGATACCAGTGTAGGTGTAAGGCCCGGAGCACATGGTGTCCGTATCAGGAGAGCTATGAGAAGCAATCCTCTGAGGCAAAGCCAGGTGAGGTTTGCAGGGGGACACGCAAAAGGAGTCACAATGATAAGGCAAATAGGAGGCTAGGAGCAAGTGATGTTCTTTCCAGGAAAGCCTAACCAAGACAGTACCCAGGCCCAGGCTAGGGTTGCAAAAATGTCAAGGAATTGCCTACTCTGATGCACAGCTGGGGCAGAGAATCACCTAATATCTCCCCATACACCACACACACACACACACACACACACACACACACACATACACACACATACCAGGAACATTACAAGGGGGAAAAATGCAGCTGGAACAAGAAACAGAAGTTGCCTTCCTCTTATTCTGTCCCTCTTAATAGGTTTGTCACCATGTCTGCTGAGAAGTACTGCAGCCCAGTCCTCTAGTTCTGTTTCCTCATCTGTAAAATGAAGACATGCATGTGGTGGATGCACTAAGTAAGATAATATGGATACTTAGCACTGGGACAACATCTGTGTGGACCATAAATTAGTGCCTAGAATATCGTAATAATTCCATAAATGTTTGGCATGATCAGTTTCACTGCTTGACAATTCAAAACAGAAACCAGGAGACCCAAGGAGCAGGCCTGCCACCTGGACCATATTTCCTGCTGTTGGAAAAAGGACCTTTCCCAACCTTTAACCTCACACGTTTCCATCTCACATGCCTGACATCTGCACCTTTGGCACAGGTCTGAGAATAGCTTGAGTCACCTGGAAAGAAGGCAGGGACCCTACAAGGGAAACTGGAAGACATAATAATAAACCTGACCCAGCAGGAAAACAGTGGCAAAGAGAAAGGGGAAAAGGACCAGAGATAGATACCAAAATCAGGCCTCTATGATCCACCTGGACACACCTAGAAGTGTTCATAATAATTCCCTGGGTAGATCCCAAAGTCAGTTAAGTAGACAATCCACTTTAACTGTCACAGGGGTACAAGGCTTCTATGCATGAATACGGAACGAGGTACATTCAGCTTGTAAGATAGATTAGATAATTATTTATATAGAGCTTCTTCCCAAATCCTTCCATTACCTGGGAAATGATAGCCTGTTTCAGCTAATATCAGGCATTAGTTCATTAGGAAGCTCTGGTGGTAGATAGTAAGGCCCAAAACAAACAGCACACAGGGAAAGTTATTTTTCAAGACGTACTCAAAGGGAACAGCGCACTCCATCTTAGGAATGCTGAGGTAGGTCATGATGCTTCTCAAACTTTATACGTACTTGAGTCACCTAGAGTCCTGTTACAGCCAAATTCTGATTCAGTGGGTCGGGGATGATACCTAAAAGTTTGCATTTCTAAAGAGCTGCTGTTCCAAGGCCCACAATGAGTAAAGCAATGGGAGCAGCCCGTGCAGACAGCCAAGAGCATCAATGCCTGAGGAAATAATACAAAAGGTAGATTTTCAACCTAAAATTTTTCTTGCAGTCATTGATCTAACACTACTACGGAAGGCTGTGTTGTGAAGTATCATGTAGAAAGGAGCTTCAAAAATCCAATTCCAAGGACAGGACAAATGGCAGAGTGTTGAGTGTTGACTACTCAGCTTTTCCAGAGTGAAGCACCAAGAGTTTGGAAAACAACTGCCCAAGGAGAAATCAAAGGAAATGCAGGCCAGGAACCACAGGAGAACTGACAAAGGAAAAGAAGAAAATAGGATTCATTGCTGCAAAGAAATACCTCACTGCCACAGACTCAAGACCACACAAGTGTGGCTAGATCAGCTGTGTAGCCGACCTGGAAAGCAGGGAAACAGCGAAAGCAATTTTGGTCCTCACTGGGAGACTGACAACTGACCTGGTCCTGGAGAAGCTCATGAAGCCTGAGGCAGCAGTGAGAGCATGAGACACTTTCTAGTGTCAGGGGTTGGTGGGTGAACTAGACTGGCACACAGTCACCTGCAGAGGAGCAACAGTGGGTGGGCAAGATGGCCACCTTATTTCAAAAGGTTTGAGGTTCAAACCCCATCACCACAGCAGCCACAGGGTCAACATCACTGCCACCATCCTAGAGTGGACTGAGGGAAAGGCAGTTAAAGTAGACAATGGGTAGTACAACAGCAGACTAGCGGGAACTCTGCTGGGAAGTAGGTGCTGGGACCATCCAGAGTCCATTTTGGCAGCCACCAAGAGCCAGTTTTAGACTTAGTCACAAAGGACTGGAACAGCCCCCCACTCTATGACTGACAGAGCAAGCAGGTGAACAAAATACAAACAACAACACAGAAAACAAATTAAAAATGGAAAATGACAAGATGCAAAAGCAAAATGCAATCCCATACTTTCAGCTTACCCAGGACAAACCCAGAGGACAAGACAGAGGAAATCAGAAGTCATCCACCTGAATTTTCTGGAATGGTAGTAGCAGAAATTACAGATAGATAGATAGACAGAGAGAGACAGAGAGAGAGAGAGACAGAGAGAAAGAAAGAGAGAGAGAGGGAATCAGAACAGAAATAATTTCACAAGTAAAAAAAAGAAATGATAACCATAATGGACTTGCTCAGCAAATCTAGAGCAGACACAGCTAAAAAGAAGTAGTGGAGCCTGGAAAAAGTGTGGAAACAATGAATTCTTAATGTAGGAAAAAAATGGAACCCATGAAACAGATTTACAAATAGATATCCAGGAAATTAAAAATTTCATTGAAAGTTTGAGAAACTAAATGAAAAAAAGTGAACATAGAATATTGTATTGACAAGACAGCATCATGGTTAGTGATAACAAAAAGAAAGATCTCTTGAAAATAGCAAGTGACCATGACAAACCAACAACCACTAGATGATGCAAGAAAGAATATAAGATTAATCAGAGTTGATGAAAAAATAGGAGTCAGCAAAATGACAAAAACTTGTGCACAGAATAGAAAACTACCCAAGCATGGAAAAAAGAATTTAACACACAGATAAGTAAAGCATACAGAACTCCAATTAGTCATGAGCAAAATAAATCTATACCAAGGTATATAATTATCAATATTCTAGAAATTCAGCACAAGAACAGAATGTTAAAATCAATTAGAGAAACGAGACAGATCACCTACAAAGGAAAGTCTATCAGAATCCCAGCACACTTCTCAGTACAAACCCTTAAGTAAAGAGGAGTTTGGAGAAAAGTATTTCAAGTACTGAAAGAAAACAACTTCAAACTCAGATTGATGTATCCTGCAAAATTATCTTTCAGAATTAATGGAGAAATAAAATACTTTCATGGCAAAAACAACTAAAGAAATTCATGACCCCCAACCAGCTGTACAAAGTTTTCTAAAAGATATTCTAGAAATACAAAACAAAAAACACAATTCCAAGAGTACCAATATCAAGAAGCCACCAGCTAAAGCAAGCAATTAAACAGAAGGCAAAGTCAGGTAATCATCATTAAGAAAATAATATAACAAAAACAAGCCAATGCATATCATTTATAACTATCAATGTAAATGGTCTCAATTCACTAATCAAAAGAAATAGATTTAAAAAATGGATCAAGAAACACATTTAACTCAAAAAAAAATCAAACTGTAAGTCAAAGTATAGAAAACAATATCCCATGCAAAAGAAACCCAGAAAAAAAAAACCAGGGGAAGCTATTATCATGCAGAAAATGTGAACTTCAAGCCAAGACTGATCAAAAGAGAGAAAAAGAATCTTCACAAGACAACAGGAAATCTACAGTGGTTACCATAATATCTCTTGTTTTCTTTTAAATAGTTGACCATATCTTCACATATAATAATATCAAACATAATAAAATATTATAAAATCAGTCAAAAGAATGAAAGCATGACAGGACATCAAAACCAGATAACAGACAATGAACAATGGCTACTATAATATCTCATTTTCCTCAAAAAAGTTGTCCATACCATTACACATAATAAAATCAAATGAAACACATCAGAATAGAACCAATTAAAACAGAAGAACAAAAGCATGATAGGACTTCAAAACAAAATGATAGGAAATCAGCAATGACTATCATGTCTCATTTTCTTCAAAATAGCTGTTCTTACCATCACACATAATAAAATCAAACAAAACAAAACAGAATAAAACCAATTAAACAAACAAATGAAACCATTATAAGACTTCAAAACAATATAATAGGAAACCAACCATGATTACCATAATGCATCCCATTATGTTCAAAATAGCTGCTCATACTATCAGACAAAGTAATCTAACAAACCAGACAGAACAAAGCCAAACCTAACAAAACTGTGAAAACAATACAAGAGTTCAAGACAAGACAATAAGACATTGGTAGTAGTTTCCACCTTTCCCTCCCAGATGTTTCCTCCTCTATCACTCTTAAAATAATTATTTTGCTTTTGGTTCTCTTTAATTCCTCCTGCTTCTTATGCTAGGCTTTACACATATGAGTTTAAACTCTTTTGCCCATGAACAAGATCTCCAGTTGCTTCCATTTACCTACTAGAGTCTTGAGATTATTCTACTTTATAGCTACATGAAAATACTGTATCTTTCTTATCCATTCTGCAGTTGTTGGGCAAGTTACTCTTGCTTTTTTTCTAGTCTCCTGACACATGAAACAATTGTTTTCTCTCTTTTGATTTTCAGTCAATGAATTTCCTTTTGAGTTAAATGTGTTTCTTGTGCACAGTGTATCGATGGATCTTGTTTCTTGATCCACTTTCCCTATGTTTCTTTTTATTACTGACCTGAGGCCATCTACATTAATGGCTATAACAAGCATACAATGGTTTGTCTCCACCATACTATCTTCCTGCTGTTGGTCCTCCATTTTTCCCCTTCATTCAATTGCCTGTCTTGCTTGGCAATCCTCCTCTGCTGCTGTTCCTGGAGCCATGGTCATCTTTATCTCTCTCTATAGAATATCCTTTAGTATTTTCTGTAGGGTTGGTTTGATAGTCATGAATCCCTTCAGTTGTTCTTTATCATGGAAGTATCTTATTTTTCCATCAATTTTGAAAGATAGTTTTACTCATAAGCGAAATAAATCAAACTCACTTATAAATACTGTATAGTCTTCCTAGTGTAAGAAATGGTAAGAGTACATAAGATTCTTTGATAGCCATGGTTCCCCATTGTATTGCTTTGAAGTTTTATAATGTTTTCATTCATTGGTTGAAATGGTTTTATTCTGTTTTGTTTGACCTTATTATGTGTAATGGTATGAACAGCTACTTTGAAGAAAACAAGACATTATGGCAGCCATTGCTGATTTAATATAATCTGGCTTTGAAGTCCTAACATGCTTTTGCTCTTCTATTACTATTGGTTCTATCATGTTGTGTCTTATTGGATTTTAATATGTATGATAGTATAAACTAATTTTTTCTGGAACATGAGATATTATAGTAGCCATTGTTCATCTTCTGATGGTTCAGAATGCCTTGTAATAGTTTCATTTTCTTGAATGCTTTTATTCTATTTTGTTATGTTTGACATTATTGTGTGTGAAGCTATGCTCATTTATTTCAAGAAAGAGATATTATAGTAGCTACTGTTGATATCCAATTGTCTTGTCATGAAGTGCTGTGTTGCTTGCATTGTTCTATTCTGATTTGCTTTATTCTGTCCTCTTTTGTTTTATTCTCTGTAAAATAAAATTTAAAAAAAGAAAGAAAGATAATTTTTTAGGGTGTATCATTAGGTTGCAAGTTGTTTTCTTTCAGCACTTGAAACACTTCATTCCAAGCACTTCTTGACTTGATGGTTTGTGTTGATAAGTCTGCTGTGATTCTGATTGGCTTTCCTTTATAGGTGATCTGTTTCTTTTCTCTAACAGCTTTTAATATTCTGTTCTTTTGCTGAATATCTGGGATCTTTATTATTACACATCTGGGTGTAGATTTATTTTTTTTTCTCCATTTGGTCAGTCATCTATATTTTTTTTGAAAAATTTTTTTTATTTAAAGAGGGAGAAAAAGCAAAACAGAAAAAATGGTAGAAACAATACAGAATTTCAAAAAATAAACAGTAAGAAATCACTAGTTGATACATTACTATTGTCTTCTTGGATATAGTTGTTCAAGTTACAAAATTAAAGCATATAAAATGGGCATTCAAACAGTGAGGCTGCAAACAGTTCTGTTCAATGATCCAATAAAAACTTAGCAACATGGTTATCAATCCTACACACTTAAAGATACATGCAGTTATATCCTTTAGAGCACTTTCTTTTCCTCCTTTTGCTTTTTAAGTCCATTATCTGTTTAGTTATATCATGTTTCAGGTTGTTCAGTACCTTACTGATCTGTTTTGTTGTTGTTGTTGTTTTATTTTTTCTTGTTTATCATTATTTTTATTTATTTATTTATTATTTTACTTTGAAGGTAGTGAAATATAGCAGAACAAGACAGGACAAAGCCAATTGAGGCAGTGCAGTGAAATTGGTACAGAACTTCATAGCAGTTTACCTGGATAACAGCAATAGGTACAATAGTATATCCGGTATTCTGAAGATGGCTGATGAGTGAGCAACAAAATACAAAGCCTCCCAGGGGAAACAACTCATTTGCCAGAATAAAACACCCTGGAGAGACCCAGACAAAAGGAGATGGATCCTCTTGACACAGGAAAAAATTAAAACATAAAAAAGCTCATCAAATACTTCAGGACTACAACTGAAACATCTAAAAATTACAGGACACAGCATTTTTGTTCACAGTGACCTGCCAAGTTTGCAAAGGCTTGAATCTGTGCTGCCCAAACTCGTTCCCGCCACCACTCACAGGAAGCACAGCAACGCTGAAGTCGGGGGTTGGTGAGCCCAACAGAGAGCAGAGCCCATGTAGGGACCTTCATTAATCCACGGTCAGTGCTGGGAATGAGACCCCCCCCCACGGGAAGGGCATGACCAAATGGGTGACATGTTGGAATCAGGCAGGAGGAGCCTGAAATGGGAGCAACAGTGACTTCAGTTGGTTCCTCCCTCCCAAGAGCAGATTCATGGGATTTGCTTGGACTGGGCCATGCCCCTAGCCAGGACCCAATGAGCCATCCCTGTACCTAGCAAGTACTAACCAGGTGAAGGCACCTGAAGTTTGGCTGGCCTGGTGGGGAGGGGCAGCCAAACTTCACTTACACCTCAGTGACAAGAGCAAGCAGGAGAGGGCTGAGTTCCCTTGCCAGTATGCTTTGGAGGAAACATGGCCAACAGGGAAGGGGGCTGAGCCCTGTGCTGTAACCCATGTGGAGGAAGCCAGGGCCATGACAGGAGAGAGAGGCAGGAGGAGGACCCCAGCCCAGAACCCTGAAAGCACTGATCCAGGAGAAGGAAAAATAAGGAAGACTGAAGGTGGTAAACACACATCAGACATGGTTTTAACAGACATTAAGAGATATCTTCGGGACCTTATAGACGAGCTCAAAACTGAAATATTAAATCAGGTAAAGCAGATATGACTAGAGTAATAAAAGAAATGCTAAGTACCTCTCAGGAAGACATACACAGAAGAATGGAGGAACACAAAAAAAGGAGAGAAACATTCAATAAAGAATATAAAGAAAATATAGAATACATGAAGCAGATTCAAAGAGATTACCAGAAAATTAAAACTCCATTGAAAGCTGGCAAAACTCCTTAAAAGAAACTAAGGATAGACTATCAAAACTTGAAGACAAGTTTGCAATGTGTGATCATGAAAGGAAAGATCTCTTAAAAACAACAAGGAAACAGGCAATAACAATACAAAGGCTAGAAGATGACAAGAGAATCTACAATTTAAGAATAAGAAACATGAATGAAGAAGCAGGAATACATACAGGTGAATTACAAAGGCTATTCATGGAAATAATTAAGGAAAACTTCCCAAGCATGGGAAAAGAAAATGACATTCAGCTATGTAAGGCATACAGAACTCCAGCCACCTACAACCAAAACAGATCTACACCCAGACATATAATAATCAAGATACCAAAAATCCAATATAATAACAGAATATTAAAAGCCGTCAGAGAAAAGAAACAGATTACCTATAAAGGTAAGCCCATTAGAATGATGGCTGACTTCTCGACACAGACCATCAGATCAAGAAGAGCTTGGAGCGAAGTATTCCAAGCCCTGAAAGAAAATAACCTCCAGCCCAGACTGATGTACCCTGCAAAACTGTCACTAGAAATTAATGGAGAAACAAGATGCTTCCATGGCAAAGAGGAAACAAGATGCTTCCATGGGAGAGTTTGTGACCACCAATCCAACCTTACAGAGAATACTGAAGGACATTCTAGAGAGAGAGAAAAAAATACCAGGATTTTAGGAACAGTGGCAGAAAGGCCTCAATGAGTGGGGCAGGCAGTAGAATGAAAGAGAAAACTAGACAAACAGGTAGAAAAATAGCATAGCAGAAATGAGGCAGAGAAGGATAACTAGAATCACTAACATAGATGGCCTTGATACACTATATTGTTAATAGTGAACCAGGATTTAAAAACCACATTACTCACACTACTCTGCTTAGATGTATTATATTCTGTTCCAGTCATTCTACCTGTACTAGATTTGAAGGCACAGGCAATAATCCCGAAAATAACAGGATATAGTATGGTAATCATCTTTAATTTCCTATTAAGTTAATATAAAGCTCTGTAAAACCTACAGTTTTACCATGACTGATCATAATTGAATCTGGTTTTGTTAGATCACTGTTTTGTATTGATAGATTTTATTCAAAGCTGTTATGATTGATAGTATCAAGTCTGTGAGTATAGGCAACTGCACTTAAGATGACAAGATCCACTTGAATATCCACTATGGTTTGATTATTACCTGCCTTTGAAGTTTTATACTGTCTACAATATTTTATTTTTACTAATATTGTTATGTACTGCTACATTCAATTATAGTGCTATATTCAATTATGCCTGATGATATAGACATTATATTGAAGATAATAAGAAATAACACAGTAATCATCATATAGATCACCTTGTACTGTGGTTTTATATGACTTTTTGGTTTCACGTTTTTATAGGAATTTGTTTTGTTTTGTCTTGCTAAGTTTTGTTTTTCCCTCTAATACAGAAAGGATAGAAATACATGTAGAGATTCATGCATGCGTAGCTGCTCACACTCTCACTGTTTGAATATCTACTTTGTATGCTTTAATTTTATAACTTGAACAACTATTTCTAAGAGGACAATATGTGATTTATTAACTAGTGACTTCTTATTGTTTATCTTTTTTTGTAATTCTGTATTATCTCTAACCTTTACAAGCTTTTGTTTCTCTTTAAATAAAAAAAAGTTAAAAAATGAAAATGAACAACTAAAAAAAAATAGTGTATCTGGTTTTCTTCACAATAGTTTTCCCTTCAATCAGGTAGAGCAATATCGAAGGAAATACCAAAATTATAAAAACAGATTATTCACTAGAGCAATACCATTAATCAGAACAGAGCAAAACAGAGATAAAAATATTTGCCTTTAAAGAGATGGCAGAAGAAAATCCCCCTTATTTGCTATATTGCATATGTCAAACTCGCAAGAGATGCTCAGATCTCCAGCTCTCACTTGCTAATGGGTGTGTGTGTGTGTGAGAGAGAGAGAGAGAGAGAGAGAGATGGATATTTGATTCTTAGCCCACGCACCACATAGGCTCACAGCCGCCCATAAGAGTGATGAGCTGGCTGCCTGTTTTCCCAGAGACCCAAGTTCCAACATGGCACAGATCTCTGGAAATGCTGATATGGTTCTCACCCTGGGATGGCCACAGCTTGGGAGGCCACAGCCCCTTACCAGAGCAGTGTGTTGGCTGCCTGTTCTCCCAGCGACCCAAGTTCTAATGGCATGGATCTCAGGGAATGTTGATATCTAGATTTACTTTGGTTATGGCTAATTAGAGTTCTTTATACCTTACTTATCTGCATGCCAGATCCATTTCCATGTTTGGGAAGTTTTCTGCTATTACTTCTGTAAATAGACTTCTAATTTCATTTGTGTTGACATCTGCTTCTTCATAAACACCTCTTACACCTTACACAATTATGTTTTTTTTTTGCATCATCTTACAGCCATTGAATTGTTATTTCCTGATTCCTTAATATTTTTAAGAGATCTTTCCTTTTACAATCACTAGCTGCAATACTATCTTCAAGGTTTGAAAGTCTATCTTCAGTTTCTTTCAAGCAGTTTTGCCAGCTTTTGATTGACTTTTTAACTTCCTGGATCTTTCTTTGAATGTTTCATGCATTGCAATTCCTTTCTATATTCATTCAAGGTTTCCATCATTTTCCCATGCTCTTTTTTTATCTATGTCTTCTTTAGACCTGCTGAGCAATTCTTTCATTATGTTTGTGATTTCTACCTTTACCTGAGACATTATTTCTAATTTGATTGCTTTTATAATCTCATGAAGTTGTTTCTTTATTTCAGTTGCTATCCTCTCAGAGATTTCAGGTGTGTGACTTCCATTTTCTTCCATGTCTATACATCCCAGACTTGTTCTGTGTGAACTGGAGGTCTGAGATTGGTTTTTGCTCCTTTATCTTGACATTCTCCTGAGTTCCTCCCAATAAGCTGGTTGTGGGGCCCCAGGCTCCTCTCACACTGGCTGCCTCCATGGTGTTGGGGGATGGGACAGGCACCTGGATTCCTCTAACCTCAGATTTACAGGGAAGTAGCAAGGTGTGGAGCAGGTTTCTCCAGACCTGTGCAGCTACACTGGGGCTTCCCTGATGATCAGGGATGCATGGCGGTCAGGCTGTTTCTCTCAGCCTGTGATTCTACACTGGGACTCCCACAATGGTGGCAGGCACACAAGGGTGTGTTTGTCTGATTATCCTGGTGGGTGATTGCTGCCAGAAGGAACCTAGGGCCTCCATTGGTGGCCTACAGACACATGGGGCTTAGCTGGCTGTGTGTGCCTGCTCCTGCTGGCTGCCCGCAGGAAGGGGCCTTCTGGTGGCAGCACCCAGCAGGCAGAGGTGGATCTGCAGGTTCTGTCTGCCCCTGCTGGCTGCATAGTGGCTAAAAAATCATTTAAGAGAAAGTTATACTTCATTAAAATGTTTCTTGCAGAAAGCCGAATCCAAGGAGGATCTTGACTTTGGCTTGACCTCATTCACTTTTGGCAACAACTTGCACACTCACAAGTGGGAGTGGTGGCAGAGTGAATCTGCTGTGTGCCACGCTTCATGAGGTTCAACCCCAAGGCCAAGCCTCGGAGCACTCCACCTGGGCAAGAGCTGGGTTCCATTCACCTCAGACACTCAGAGTGCAGAGTCCATGGAACTGAAGCTCCCAGATACCCCATGTCAGCTCAGCCATGTTAGCATTCTGGTGCCAAAAGCTCCGAACCCCGCGGGACTCCACAGAGTGTTCATCACGACTTCAGGGGGGCCTTGGGCTTAGCCACTCAAGGTCTGACATGGAGGCAGCATTGACCCTAGAGCCTGTGGGCCTCACTGTGCATGGCCTGGCCCCTCGTTGCTCTCAACTTTTAAAAAATAACTTTGAAAGCTCAGTAATCAGTCATATCAGAAATTTTATATGGTCATCAGATCATACTAAGTGTTTCCCAAATTTTCCACTTAGTAGAACCTTTAGCCTAACCATAATCTTTTCACAGTATCCTCATCTAAAAGAAATACTAACTGTTCTATTAGCTAAGTTCATTCCATGCAACTTAGTGAGATTTTGCCCTAGTGACTTAATAATCATTTGAAAAAGTACACTTAAACTCAAAGATAAAGTCTGTCTGTCATTCTTAAATAACTGTAAGTACTTACTGGGATGTGTGGGAATATTCTATACTGCACACCTTTTCAAACTTTGCAATCAGATTGGATATGACCACTTCATTTTCTTTTGCACTTTTCTTTCAGTGTGGTAATTGCTATTTATCACAGTAACTGTTAAGAGTGTAGCTTCAAAAATACCCGACAACATTGAAAGAACCATAGTACAATCTATTGAAGAACCTGACCTATCTCAGGCTAGTAATTTATGTGGTGTTCAAGAAATATTGGATATCTCTGTACTTCCCTCAAAAATTGTACATTTTATGAGGCACCAGAAGGTAGGTACCTTGGCTCATCTTGGAAACTGCAGGATCATATACTTTTCAAAGCACTAATGGTGTGTGACCAAGAGCAAAATAGGAATTGCAAAAGAAAATAGAAACTTTTGCAAGGAATAGTCACAAATAATACAACAAAATTTTCCCCAGCTATTAAAGAGAAATGAGTTATTCTCTGAAAAAAGTATATACTTGTTAAATTTATATTAAGAGTCTTCAAATAAAGTGTTACAATCTAAAGAAGGACACATATGTAATAATATATCACTTTCCCATCAGGGAAAAAAAAAACGAGAGCATTTAATTAACATTGTTCTTTTATTCAGTTTCTATTTCCCCAACACTAGATTTCAAATTAAACGTAAGGAATAATTTTGAACATTCAAGTCTTACCAAAAAAAAAAAAGGAAAGATTGATTCAAAGTTTTACTTTATGTTTGTACAATTTCCCAGTAGTTCTATTTCTCAATCAGAATTTGAATAATCTTTACAACATGTATTCCCCTAAACTCAGATTTAATGACTCATAAGGTTCAGAAAGAGAAATAACAGCTGCAGTTCATCCCACTGTGCTATTCAGTAATGACAATGTTATACCACATTAGCAATTGTGACATTAATAAAAAGAAGCCCATAGGATTAACCAAAGACAGCTGACTTTAGACAAATGTAGGTCAGGTTTTGTTTGCTCAGAAGCTGGTAATAAATTCCCAGGTAAGTGCTCTCATGTGTCACACATATATGTCAGGAACATAATTTCAGCCTCACTAAGTGATTCACATTTTTAAGTTTCTGTAAGCCATTTTTGAATTATTGCTAAGCATTTAATTCCACTGCCGGGCCTAGAGGCTCCTTAAAGTTATTAACTTATGCGACATTACAGCATGTTTTTCCTTTAGACAACACTTAAGAACACCTTAGAGGGTTTGATATTCACCTTCCAGATACTGAAATTCTGACTGGAAGAGGCCCAGGGATCATCCCTAATTTACAGCATAATTATGGAGGAAATAGTGTGGATGCTAAAATAGCCATCTGTAATCACAAAGTTGTTATCACAGGGAAGATCATTGCAAGCCTAATTTAAATATTACAATCTTAATTCAGTCTTATGATAAGCTTTCTACAAACAATAAACCCAGAACTACACAATTCTAAAATATATTTAAAATATTAACACTTTGAAAAATAGTTCAGCAGTTTCAGAAAAAGTTAAACATACCTACAAGTATGATCCAGTCATTGTTCTCCCAGGTGTTCATCTAAGAAGTGAAACTGTATGTCCACAAAACAGATCTGCACCAAAACTGAGAACAACCGAAATCAACAGAAAATAAATAAATAAATGGTGACATATTTATACATTGGAACTGTTCTTGGCAGTAAGATGGAAAGAACCACAGATCCCTACAAAATCATGAAGGAGCCTCTAGAACACTTAACCAGTGAAAGTAGCCAAACCCCAAACAGTACATACTGTGTAACTCATTTATGCAACATTCCAAGGCAGGTGAAACCAATCTATAGTGGTACAAAATCAGAGCAGGGAAAAAATTGTTTGAAAAGGGCAGAGAGCACTTGAGGGATGATGAAATGTTCTATGTCATGTGAGCAGAGTTATGTACATGTATTTAACAAAACCATTAAACTGATACATTGATACCATACATTGATACCATATCTAAATCATACCTCAATAAATAAAACATACAGCAAAAACAATCCTGGACAACAAGAGCAAGGCAAGAGGCTTCGCAGTCCCAAACTTCAAGTCATACTACAAAACTACAGTGATAAAGATAGCATGGTGTTGGCAAAAAGTAAAAAGGACTCATGGATAAATGGAACAGAAAAGAGGATGCAGAAACAACTCCAGGAACTCAGCCATCTGCTCTTTGGCAAGACAGCCAAACACTTTCTCAGTAGGACAGCTTCTTTAGCAAATGGTGCCGGAAAAAAATGGCTACCAACATACAGAAGATAGACCTGTATCTCCCACCATTTATTTAACTAAAATTAAAATACTTCAAGGATATAAATACAGTATTAAAATAGAAAATTTTAACATGCTAGAAGATAAGGTAGGTAGAATTCTTGAAGTCACAAGCATCAGCAAGACTTCCTGAACAAAACCCCAGTTGCTCAAGAATCAATAAATGGAATTTTATCAACTAAAAAGCTTCTACACAGCAAGGAAAACAATCAACATGGTGAAGAGATTACTTACAGATTTGGAAAAAAAATTCCAGTTATACTTCAGACAGAGAATAAATATCTAGACTATATAAAGAACTCTAAAATTAGACCCTCACCCAGATTAAAAGACACAGTGAACAAGATGGACAATTGAATGAATAGACATATCTCATAAGAAGACATACGCGTGGCCAATGAATACATGAGAAATGTTCAGTGTTGATTAGAGAGCTGCAAATTGAATAACACTGAAATTCCATCTTATTTCAGAAAGAAATGCAATCATCAAAAAATCAAATAATAACAAATGTTGTCAAGGTGCAGGGAAGAAAACACTTCTACTTTATTAGTGAGAATGTAATCTAGTAGAGCCACTGTAGAAATCAGTATGAAGATTCCACAAAAAATTTAAAATAGAAATTCCATTCAATCCAGTTCTTCTAAAAGAATTAAAGACATAATATTACAGTTTACATGCCTATCCATGTTTATAGCAGCAAATTCATAACAGCTACATAGTAGAAGCAGTATATATGTCCATAACAAACTAATGGATAAATAAAATATCATATTTATATTCAATGGAATATTACTCTGTTATAAACAAAGATAATTTTAAGTTATTTGTAGGAAATAAATGCTTTTTTGTTGTTTTTTGTTTTTGGTACTGGGGATCAAACTCACAACCTTGCACTTACCAGGCAAGCACTTGAACCACTGAGCTAAATCCCCGGCCCATAAATGTATCTTAAATCCAGAATGTTAAGTGAAATAAGACACAAATATAAATACTGTAGATTTCTTTTATATGAGAAATCCAAAGTATAAATAAATCAAAAGTCAAATTAAAAGACAGACGATAGGAAATAGGGAAACAGATCTTTTGAAAATTGGAAGGGGACCAAGAGATGTTGGAAGAGAAGTGATGAAGGAAGGTTCAGGGATGTAAAAGCATGAAGATGTGTCATGTACACATACCAACTGCCCAAAAAGGATGCATTCAGTATGTACAACAAACGTGTACTACAAAAAAATGCACCTTAAAAAGTTATTAAGTCAATATTTCCCAATTAAGGATAATAAGCAATGTATTTAATGAGTGAAGTAAACAGATAATTTCAAATGATTTGCACTTTAATTCCTAGAACATGTAAATGACATGGAAATTGAGAGCTTTGTATTTATAAATTGGAAAGATTAGAAAAATGTTGATGGGTATAAATGCAACTAAATACTTAAAGCTAATTTACATTAATGTAGAAGAACAGTGATAAGATGAGCCAAAACCAGTAGATGATTCAAAATCATTTGAATTTATAGTACTCCACAGAGTCCAATTGACTCTTTCAGTACATCTTGGCCCTGCTGCTACTAAGCTTTTAGGACCTTGTCAAGTCAGCAGATCCCTCACTAGTTTCCCTAATTTTACTGTCTTCCCTTGTTAAAGTACTGTGGGAATGTTAAAGCACAGCATACCCCAAGCAATTCATGCCATTCATTACAAAAAGTCAGGGTCAGCCTTGAACACCTAACCGGGTAATCAAAGACCCACGCGCTGGTGGCCACAGTCTGCTCTGTCTCATACCTAATCTCAGGACCCTTCCCCCTGGCCTCCCACCGGCACACAGAGCTCTGTACTGAGCAGCCGAAGGCTCTCCCATTCCTACCTTTACACCTTGGCTTGTGCTGCCCCTCCATGTCTACTTCATATCGGTCCAATTCATCCCAGCTTTCAAAGCTTTAGCTCTCATCTCTTTGCAAGGAAATTACTTGTTTCCCTGACTGGGAGTAATTCTTTGTTATAAAAAATTTCATCACATTGTGTGCCATATTTTCTGATTATACCACACTATTTAGCCTATTTCACATTATGTTGTGAAATGGTTTGAATCTAGCTTCTGAGAGAAACACATAGCTTCAAAACTTAGCCCCCTAGCTGTCAGAATATAGGCAAATTACTTTTTCTGTTTCTATTTCTTCAACTATTAAAAAAAATGTCTCTCACTTGTATGATTGTCCTTAGCAGGAAAGTAATAGATACAAATTACTTAATCTGACACACATTTTAAGATCTTAATGATATTTACCTCCAAACCTGCGGGCTAAAGTAAAATAAATGCTCTTTGTGAATGAACCATATTCTATAAATTGAGACACTTTGTAAACACAAAATTTTGAGGAATATCAAGATATACCAGAAAGTTGGAAATGGGTAATTTTTATTACTATTTTCAAAATATTGCATAAATTAGGTTTTAGAGTCTATAAAATGGTGAGATTGAATCTTAATTTGAAGTAGGAAGACTCTAGGACAAAGGGAAAGAAAAAAAAATATTCCAGGTACCAAACAAAAATAAAAACATATATCCACACCAAGATGTGCACAGGAATAATCATAGCAGCTTTATTCATAACAGTCAGAGACTAGAAACAAATGTTCACTGACAGGGAATTGAATAAACAAAATGTGTTATATTCCTACAACAAATACCACTCAACAATAAAGAGGAACACACTATCAAGAGAGCAACAACATGGATTAATTTCAAAATCCTCATATTGATTGAAGAAAAATAAATTTAAAAAAGCACACAAAGTGTAATTCACTTAGATGAAATCTTAGGAAATGCAACTCAATTGTCAGGACAGAGGGAAGTCAGTGCTTGCTGCGGATTAGGGTGGAGGGCAGACAGGACTGCAGCCATGTAAACAAGGCTCATGAGGTGATGTTGATGCTCTGTATCTTGTTACAGTGGTAGCTTCAAGGGTGTATATACAATCCCATCAAAATCCATCAAATTGTGTACTTTCAATAGGCGTGATTTGTTCGCTAAGTCAGTAAAAATCTAAAAGATGAAATAAAGCTGATTAAGACACAGTACATTGTCAGTAAGCAATTGTCACATTCATTTGATCCTTTTTCTTTCCTCACCAGAGGCCCTGGGTTGCAATATCCAGGAAATGCAGCCGACACAGTGTCTGGGCCTCAGGGGTATTGGAAGAGATTCTTCCAATAGTGAATGTTGGCAGGAAGTGAAGACTCCCGTGTCATCCTAGATTTTGCTGGAGGACCACAGGTTCTATAATCAGCCTGTTTAATTTTTTGTCAGTTATTTGTCTGAACACCTCAGGGCTCAGCCACTGACTTCATATTGACAGAACATTAGTATGTTGGATGAGAGATGAGGATTTAAATCATCTTGACAGTTTAGACCAATAGTTTTACAAGGACAACCAAGCACTAAATTGAATCCAAATTTTAGCTTTCCAAATATATGATGCAGATAGCATGTCATACCAGCTGGACCTTAGAAAACCTGCCTCCACGTTATAATCAACAATAAGCTCAGTGTCAAGCAACAAAGAAGTGTAACCCTTAAAGAAATTAACATGGTTGTGATTTGTGTTAAGAAAGGTATAAGCTTAAATAGACAAGAGGTAAAAATCTTGTTCATAATAAGCTTATGTTATGAAATATTGCATTAAGTTCTTAGCGAGATGCTTAGTGAGTGGTAAAGATTAGAATTAAATAAGAGAAGAGAAAAAAGAATGTTTTTAATATGTAAGCTCTTTAAGGAAAGGACCCATGTATTAGTTGTCTCAGCATCACTAATACCTATCTCAAACCTGGAAAGACTACAATTGTTGTTTTCAAAGTAACTGGATTGTATATTGATGAGACTTGAATTCATATCATATTAGTAGTAAGAAAGTAACAGAGGCTTTTTACCCTAGAGAAAGGAAGGTGAAAGAGTATGGCGGTTTTCAATATAGAGATCTTTGACTTCATTCACTAGGTTGAGACTTAGGTATTACATTTGCAGGCGCACTATCGTGAAAGGTATTTGTTCCCTAATTTCTCTCTTAGTGAGTTTGTTAGTCATATACAGGAAGTCTATTGATTTTTGAATGCTGCTTTGTATTCAGCCACACTAGTGAGTTTTGTTATTAAATCTAGAAGTCTTTTGATGGAGTTTTGGGGGTCTTCTATGTAGAGTATCATGCCAACTGCAAATACTGATAATTTAAACTCTTCCTTGCCTAAACTTATTTCTTTTGTTTCTCTCTCTTGTCTAATTCCTCTGGTTAATGTTTCCAGAACTATATTGAATAGAAGTGTCAATAGCGGACATCCTTGTCTTGTTCCTGATTTTAGAGTTAAAGCTTTCAGTTTTTGTCAATTTAGTATGATGTTAGCTGTTGGTTTGTCATAGATGGATTTGATCAGTTTGAGATAAAGACCATCTATTCCAATTTTTTGTAGGGTTTTTATCTAGAATATGTGTTAGACTTTGCCAAACACTTTTTCTGCATCTGTTAAGATGACTATATGGTTTTTGTCCTTGGCTTTGTTAATACAGCATATTACATTAGTTGATTTGCATATGTTGGACCACTTCTGCATCCATGGGATGAATTCTACTTGGTCATGGTGTATAATCTTCTTGATAATCTGATACATTCTTTTTGCCAGTATCTTTTTGAGGCTTCTTGCATCTGTGTTTATTAGGGAGATTGGCCTGTAGGTCTTTTTCTTGGTTAGGTCCTTCTCCAGTTTTAGTATCAGGTTAATGCTTGCTTCCAGGAATGAATTTGGAATATTGCTTCCTTTTCAATTTAATTAAAGAGTTTGAGAAGTAGCAGCACAAGGTCTTTTCTAAATTTCTTGTGTAATTTAGTGTTGGTAGGTTTTTAATGACATTTTCACTTGCATTGTCTGATACTGGGTTATAATCTTCATATCTTTTTTATTAAGCTTTGGTAATTCTTTCCTTTTTTCTGCAGTTTCCATCTTATTAGAATACAAGATCTTGAAGTAGGCATAAATGATCTTTCAGATTTCTGCAGGATCTGTTGTGATTTCATCCTTTTTATTCCTAATTGCATGGGTTTTAGTCCTTTCTTTCCTTTTTTGATAAGGTTGGCTAAGAGTTTGTTGATTTTATTTAATCTTTAAAATAATCAACTCAATTTATTGATTTTTTGTTTTTGTTTTTCTTAGTCTCCATTGCATTAACTTCTGCTCAAATCTTAATCATATCCTCCTTTCTACAAGCTTTGGGTTGACTTGCTCTTCTTTTTCTAGAAGATTGGGGTTCAATATTAAGTTATTTACTTGAGCTGGCTGTTTTTCTGATATGAGTATTCACCACTATAAATTTCCCTTGTAAGACTGCTTTCATTGTGTCCCATAAATTCTGGTAGGTGGTATTGTCATTATCATTTAATCATGTCCCATAAATTCTGGTATGTTGCTGTAGTGGCATTATTATTTAATTGAAAAAACTGTCTAATTTCTTGTTTAATTTCATCTGTGACTAGGAGGGTGTTATTTAATTTCCATGTGTTTATGAAGTTCTTGTGGTTTCTTTTGCCATTAATTTCTAATTTCTTTGTACTATGGTCTGATAATATGTGTGTGATCATTGCAATTCTCTTGCATTTACTTAAGCATGTTCTATTTTGGAGAACATCTCATGTGCAGCTGAGAGGAATGTGTGGAAACAGCCCAAATTCACATCAACCAATGAATGGATAGAGAAAATGTATTTTTTAATACAATGGAGTTCTACTTTACTGCAAAGAAGGATAAGCTTAGAACATTTCTAGTTAAATAGATGGATGTTGGGGCCACTCTCTTAAATGAAATTAATTGGACACCCATGTATAAATATCACATTGTTTCTCTTGTGTGAGAAACCTGAAGTGTAAATAAGACTCAGAATATATAATAGATATTGTGAAATAGGAAGAAAATGTTTAAATAGGGGAATTAGGGAGGTAGGAGAGAGAATAGAAGAAAGGGAAAAGAAAAAATGCTGAGAAAAGAAGGAAAAATACAAAACAAAGCTTTTGTAAACAGGATGGGGAAGAGGAGTTTGAAGGGAGGATGGAGAAAGGGAAGCAGAATCAAGTTATATCAAGGATAGGTACAAATTCCCAATAATGAATGTGATTATTATGTATACCTAAAATGTACCAATAAACTTAATTAATAAAAAAATTACAAAAAAGAAGATGAAAGGGGGGAAAGCAGATGTCACACAGGAAGGAAAGCACAGAATATGCTTTTGGTCACTGCAGTGGGTTAAGAGAGCCACAAAATATTGGTCATTGCCTTCCACCAAGCAGTGACCACTCTGACTGATAACCTGAAGAAAAATGGTACTGTCTATTCTGGACCCAGTCTTTAAAAACACTGGCAATTTTCACTTTCTCTTCCTAGGTACCACCCACAGTGTTATTCGCAACAGCAGCTCCAAGGACGGGCCTACAGGTAGCAGAATCAACACCCAACCAACAAAGCAAGCTGATAGCTCCCTGCCACCAGAAATACCAACTTCCCAGCCCATGTGAATTAGCCACTTGGAAGTAAATCCTTACCTCATCCAACCACCCAGATAATGCTACATGGAGAAAACTTTGCCTTCCCCACTGATTTCTGTGCAAAAAGAGTTGTTGGTATTATATTAAGCTGCAAATATCAGGGTGTTTATTATGAAGCAGGAGATAGCTGAAGAGCTCTCACATGCATGGCCCCATGGGCTATAATTAGAACCAATATTCAGAATCAGGACCAGCATGTATAATGTGGTGCCCTTCACTGGGAAGTCTGAAACATTAAAGATAAGACCAGACAGAGAAATCTAAAGAAAGAGCTAGAATTGTGGAACTTCATCTCACCTCAAAGAAATATGCTAAGACTCTAAATTACAGTGCTCAAAGATTAAATGATTATGACAGATTCGAGGTCATGTGACATCAGTTCCCAAAGGTTCTACCTGATGGCGGTTATGGCAATGCAGTGGCAAAAGGAGAGCCATTCAGGTTGAACAAGAGCCCATCCATCCAAAGCCTTGCAATAGAGGGGCATGGAAAGGCTAAAAGGCTTCCCATTCCCCAGTTAAGGTTATACTAAGAGTAGCTACCCAATCCAGAAGGAGCCTGGAATGGCCCTCAAACCCAGGAGGCAGAAAATGCAAAAAGTCTACACATCAAGGTAGGGTTGGGTTGTAAACAGTGTAGTTTGCAGATACACCTTAGACCCACCAAACAGCACATAGTTTAGATCCCACCTTATGGTAAGAATGCAAACCCTAATGTACCACCAGGTTGGGTTAGGGTGGGCTCCTGACTCAGCCGGAAGAGGAACTGTCTAAGAAATTAGGATGAGCAAGTAGGTAGTGGGCAACTATTCTGCA
The DNA here is from genome assembly GCA_004027455.1 of Hydrochoerus hydrochaeris. Classification (NCBI taxonomy): domain Eukaryota; kingdom Metazoa; phylum Chordata; class Mammalia; order Rodentia; family Hydrochaeridae; genus Hydrochoerus; species Hydrochoerus hydrochaeris. The sequence continues at coordinate 33,220 of PVLA01011669.1, forward strand.
CAGTTAACTGGATGAGACCAAGACAAGACATTTCTGAGGGGAGTCGGAGAAATCAGGTTTCAGTTTAACACAAGAATTACCTGTTAAATCAGAGGGCTGTGAGCCCATGACTGCAGAATTATAACATGACAGAGAGTCTATGGTAAAGATACATTCATTTGATAAGAATGACATGAAATAATCTTTAAATTATCTTCCAAACTGGTATTTGCTAACAAATACACAATATGAGGGCAAACAAACTGCTTGTATGGAGCACATAGTACTTAACAGAGATAAATAGGTGGATAAATAGGCAAATAGAAGGACAGAAGGATGGATGGATGGATGGATGGATGGATGGATGGATGGATGGATGCATGGATGGATGCATGGATGGATGCATGGATGGATGGATGATTCAATCTGCCATTTCCAAATATCCAGCACCACTATGTCTATGGACATAGTCACTGCAGAAAATAAAGCAGACAACTAAGAAAACAATTAAAGTGTATTTGTCTTTCAGATTTGCCAAATACTTACCTTTGAAGGGCCAAAATATGCTGCATTCTTATGCTTATGAAAGCAATTGCCTAAGAAAATGAGAATGTCCTATGAAAACCTCTTCATTTGTTCTGACCAGCTGACTATGAGCAAAGATGACTGCGGACTGGTGTGACATGGAACTCAGTACATTCAGTGAAGCTCTGCTCTGACCACCAAGAAGCCACGCTTCAATGTGAAAGGAAAACATGAGCAACAGAGAAGCAGTGACCAGCCAGAGCACACAGCCTCTACTCTCCTCTCCCAGCAGATTTCTCTTCCCACAGTTAGCTTACTTGCCTCGCATCTATTTTCTAACTGTCTCTCCCTTCATATGCTCCCCAGTGTGAGGTTTTACAGGCTCCGAAACAATGTATTCTGTCCTCTCAGTAATGGTATTCTTCATGGCCAACATTTTGTTTCAACAGAGTTTCTAATACTTCCAAACATGGCATCTTGCTGTCTGAGGCAGAGAGAAAAGCTCTTGAGTTCTAGACAGTAGTTTGCCAAGTTTTATAGCCATGACCTACAATCAAACAAACAAAAAAAAAATTAACACCATAAACTTATACCCAGAATACATCCAAAACAATATGCACCTTGTTATGTGCCATGCATTCCATTTTCTATTCTGTTTCATTTCATGAGCTTCTGGTGAGAACATCTTATCTCAATGATCTTATGATGCATTAGTGCAAGACTGGCAATCTGAAAATTACCTAAGGATCACTATCAAGCAATATTTACAAAGAATTTGCCAATCAGTGGCCAAATGCCCCAAACCCAGGTCACCACTACTAGAAATATATCCTGGAACCCCTAACAAATAAAATTGTCACTGTGTAAGAATGAAACTAGTAATAGTAAATAAATAATACATAAGATTAACTAAGCGTAGCCATGAAATCAAGAAAGGATAAAGTTGTAGGGATTTGAAATTCAAGGCCAATCAAAGTGCCCAGGTACAGTATAGTAACCTTACTACATTGTAATTATGCTATGAAAATCTGAGACCTGGCAGTTTTATTCTTCTTTGTCTGAAGAAATCTTGTTAACAGCTGTGTTATGAGTGCTACATCAGCCCTGGGGGTGGGGCAGCCTGCATACAATATAAGGGAGGAAAAGAGGCTTGCTATGCCCCTCCTTTTGCTCTGGCTGCTTTTGTTGGCTGTTGCCTTGGAGTGCTGCCCCAGTGCATGCCACCTGCCTAGAAGCCAACTGATTATGGACTGAAACCTCCACAAACAGTAAGCTAAATAAACCTTTCCTTCCTTCATTTTAGGTATTGGGTGTTTTGTGCCAGCAATGAGAGAAAAATAACCAAGACAATGGCTATCAGACTCTATGACATAAATTGTTTCATCTTTCCTTAAAAATATTAACTTCAGACTATGCAAGGTTGAACTTTTTCCAGTTTTGGCATGTGGAAACAAATTTGACAGGGTCTCAATAATAGTCCTTCACTCCAATTGGCTAAAGGAATGCTAAGTCAATGTTTTTCTCTACAGGACCAATACATTTTCATTTGGTTTGTCACTTATCAGCTTCTAAATAACTTGTTACAGGTCAAGTGATAGAGCTGAAGGAGGGATCTGTTGAGACAGGCTGGCTGGCTGGCTGCCCAGGCAGTCTCTGGTGAGTGCCATCATCCCAGGGGTGCTAATTCTAGGTCTGGTTCTTTGCTTTCCAAAATCTTATTCAGTGCACAAATCATCATGTAACCAACCTCATGAGACTAATATATATTAGTCAAAATCCTGATCTATGAATTTACAATGAGAAATATAACTGGCAAGCAGATGAGAAGTGCATGTTAGATGGATAAGTGTGTTCTTATCTCCTTAGGAAAATATATACGGGGAGCCAATGTTGAAATCATAAGTTGCTTTAGTTGATCTAGATTAAGAGAAAGGGTACGCATGTCACTGAATGAAGGGAATTTCAGGCTATACTTTCCCCTTTTCTCCCAGCTGCTGAGTTTGGGTAGGTGTTCATACTCAGGGACGATAGCCTCTTTTTCCTGATGGGAATTGAAAAGCCCTTGTCATCTGTGCCTGATAGTCTTAGGTACTTTTCTCTGTTTGCTGGGACAAAATACTTAATACCCAAAATGAAGGAAAAAAAGGTTTATTTAGCTGTGTGTGGAAGTTTCAGTCCATAATCAGTTGGCTCCAAGGCAAGGTGGCATGGCACCAAGGCAGCACTTCAAGGCAGCAGCCAGAAAAAGCAGATAGTGCAAAAGTGGGTAAGAGCAAGCCTCTTTTCCTCCCCTATGTTGTACACAGGCCACACACATACCCAGGACTGGTATATCACTCACAAAATCTCCTTGCCCTCCTCTTGCACAGGATAAGGATATTTACAAAGGAAGAACCCTGGCTCTCTGCTGAGTTTCTTGGTTAAACTTCTAAACTTCTCAAGTTAACACAGTGTATCAACCATAAGAGTCATAGTATGCTGTAGTATTTCCAATCAACTGCTGGGTCCAGCTTTTCATTACCTTCCAAAATAATTCATTATTCCACATATAATTTATAGCATCCAAATTCAGTGGTCACAAAAAAGGATAAAGGCACAGCTTGCAAGTCTAGAACAGAAGGACAAATAATTAAGTCAACATGAGAAATGATTCTGCATGCAACATAAAGCTCTGGCATCAGATAGGATCAATTCAGCCAGGCACATACTTGTGGTCATAGCTACTCAGAGGGCTGATGCAGGAATATCACTTGCAACTAGTTCAAGGCCAGCGTTAAGTAGCATAGTGAAACCTGGCCTTGTCTCAAAAACAAAATAAAAACAAAAAAGATCAACCTAACTTAACAGAGGGAAGTGAGAGAAGACAGAGGGGAGAACTTGGAGGAAGAGAAACTGGAGGTCATCGAGCAGACAGACCAGTCGATAATGATCCCTGGAGAAGGAAGAGAATGTGATCCAAAAATTGACCTACATGAGTTTGCCCAGATTGGCTATGGTAGCTCCAATGAGTATAAAGGGGACATTGTTCTTGCCACAAATCTGTTTTACTTGTAAGGAAAAGAGCATGATAATGAGACTTGCACTTGTTAATAACCCTCTGGTAGAAAGAGTTAATACGTGGGTGTAAGACTATCCTGCTTGTTTGTTTTGGTCTTGTCTTTTATTTTCTAACACAAACAGAATTAAAGCTAATATAAATTTTTACCACAAGAAACACAAACAGCTTTGATGCTAATCTGTTTTGTTTTCTTTTTTCCAAAGACACCTAAAATGATGGGAGATGTTTTTTGGTAGGAAAACACTAAATTTATAGCTAATTTTAAACACAAATTATTTGCCTCCTTATAGAATCTGAAAACATGTAATTGTGTGAAAGGCCAATCATTAGAAGTGCCAATGTGTAGCAACTTTCTACTCTTTCCTGAATGATGCATTGGAGGCATAATTTCAGCAGATGTCTGACTACCACTTTTATACCTGTAAGGGCCACAAGCATTGGGGACCCAGAAAGAGGATGGCTGCCAGACGCCCACACCACCAGGGATTAGTGATGGGCACTGAAGATCTCAGCAAGGACTACTCAGTGATGGCTAGGATGGCCATCCCAGCCAAGCCGCACAACAGAGGGAAAAGGTATAAGCATGCCAGCACCAGCTCAGAGGTTGACAGTTCCAAGCAACAACAAATGAACAGTGGTAGCAACTTTATAAGGCATAAAGGTTAAAGATGCATTCATGGAGGGGGTTGCATTGAAAAGATTTTCTCCCCTCATGGATGAAAAAACAATTATGCTAAGTCATGTGCTGTATATTATTTTATAAAAGATTCTTTGAGAGTTGGGCATGTGGCTCAGTGGTGAGATACTTGCCTAACATGTGTGAGGCCCTAGGTTCAAGTACTGAAAAAATAAAAAAGATTCCATAATACCATAAAAAAATACAGCCATATACCCCAAATTCAAAGATCCTCTCCAAAAGTGGGCATCTGAGATGAGAACACAGTTCTCAAATGAAGATATACAAATGGCAAATAAATATATAAAGACATGTTCACCATCACTGGTCATTCAAGAAATGCAAATTAAAACAGCATTGAGATTTCATATCACTCCAGAAAGTATGACTGCCATCAAGAAATCAACTGCTAACAAACGTTGGCAAGGCTGCAGGGAAAAAGGAACACTGCTCCACTGTTGGTGGGAGTGTACACTGGTGCAGCCACTGTGGAAATCACTATGGAGATTTCTCAGAAGACTAGGATTGGAAGTTCCATTCAACCCAGCTATTCTCCTCCTGGGTATTTTCCCAGAAAACATGAAAAGGTCATATCACGATGATATATATGCACCCATGTTCATAGCAGCACAATTTGTAATAGGTAATTCTTGGAAACAACCAAGATGCCCATCAACCGCAGAGTGGATGAAAAAGATGTGGTGTTTTTAATACAATGGAATATTACTCAGCTATAAAAAGGATGCTCTTGAGGCCTTCATATTGAAATGGAGGCAACTTGAGCCTATTCTCATAAGTGAAATAAATAAGAATTATATTTATAAATATCACATTGTGTCTCTAATATAAAAAGTAATAAGAACTGTAGTAGTAATAAAACCAAAAATGTATAACTGCTATTGTCAAAAGGAGAGAAAAGAAAGTGGTCTAAAGAATATAACTGCATGTGTGTTTAAGTGTGTAGAATTAATAACCATATTACTGTTTGACAGAACTGTTTTCAGTCCCACTGTTTGAATGTCCACTTTGTGTGCTTTAATTTTGTAACTTGAACAACTATTTCTAAGATGACTATATGTAATTTATCAACTAGTGATTTCTTAGTGTTTATTTTATTTTATTTTTTGGACTTTTGTATTATTGCTTCCCTTTTTTCTGTTTTGTTTTTTTTTCCTCTTTAAATAAAATTTTTTAAAAAATACGGCCATGTAAATTTATTTCTAAAATCAAAATTTGAGAGAATGCAAAGGCAAAGGGGGGAATCACATTTTTCCTAAGTATTGTAAGTTTGAGAATTTCATGTAATTTCTATAAGCAGTTGATACACATAAAAATAAACTGCAAGATACCATCCATTCTCTTATGATATCAGGGCCTGACCAAATTGCCAATTATTGTTATTTAGCTATCATTTATTTCCTTGCTTATATGTTTATTTAGGCATGTCTTGTTTCAGGAAGAATTAGAAGTATTTTGTTCAAATGAGTAAACACAGAACTGTTTGCATACTACTTTCTGAGCTACCTCCATACAGGCTGAGCAGCCCTCATTCAAAATGCTTGGAAGAAGAAGTGTTTCAGATCTAGGATTTTTTAAAACAGTTTTGGAATATCATACAAATAATGATATATCTGAGAGACTGAGACCCTTGTCTGAACATGAAATTCATTTATGTTTCACATATACCTGATAGATGTATCCTGAAGGCAATCATACAATATTTTTAGTGCACTTTCATTTCAACTGGAACTGGGACCATGAGGTCAGGTGTGGTATTTTCTTTTTGTTTTGTCATGTTGGTGCCCCAAAAATTTCAGATTTTGAAGTATTTGGGATTTCAGATTTTCAGGATAGAGATGCTCAGCCTCTAGCTCTGATATAGCTTTAATGTATTTAAAATATTAATTAAATAAAAATGCTTATATTACAAAAAAGATATTTTACATTAAATGTACGTTTAAATAATAAGAAGGCAGTCACCTAACCTAATGCCTTTGTGGACATTACATCTAATTCATGAGGTATCACTTTTCCATTGGCATATTGAAAATCATATAGCACAGAGCATCAAAGAGTAGATTTCATTAGCATACTTAAACACTAAATAAAATCAACAGAAATGAAAGACCTTGGAGTTCCCAGATTAACACACAATACAAAACTAAATTAATATATATAAATTATTTTTGTTCTGTAGGAATTTTAAATAAAAATGTCAGTGCTAATGTGTTATAAACTATTTTTCGTTTCAATTTATTTAAATTTTTCCTTTATGCTGTGTTTCTTTTCCATGACTATAGAAGTACACATTCAACCAGTAGCTAAGCATGTGGTGTTCATGGAACAATATTAAAGCTAGCTTGAAACTTCTAGGGTTGTTGGGTGTGGTGGTACACACCTGTTGCAGCTCTTAGGAGGCTGAAGCAGGAGGATCGCCTTGAGTTTGTGGCATGTCTGGACTACATGATGATTTCAAGGACAGCCTGGACTACATAATGAGACCCTGCCTCAAAAAAACCACAAAAAAAGATAGAAAAGGAAAGGAAAGGAAAGGAAAGGAAAGGAAAGGAAAGGAAAGGAAAGGAAAGGGGAAAAAAAGAAAAAAGAAAAGCAATAATGCTTCAGTGGTTGAACAGAAAATAGTGGTTTCCAGTTTCACTCAGAGAAGCAGCTTTGAGGCAGGTAAATTTTAAAAAAATGATGAAAAGCAATAGATGAGGTTTTGAAATCACAGAAACAAGATGCTTCACTACTGTGCATATTTCCATGGATATCTGAATCTATACCCATGGGTACTATTTGAAAACTGCACTCAGTTTTCTCAGTTTAATGTAAAAACCCCTCCTCATTTCTGTCAAAAGTGTCCATAAAAAGTTGAGACTTCATTTTTTAAATACCACAGTGGTTCTTTCTACCTGTATGGCTTCTGCAAGAAGGAAAAGCTTACAAATACTTCCCTTGCCCCACTACTTTTGAAATTGCTAGAGGTTATTGTAACCTGATCTGTAAGTTTAGCCAGTTAGCAGTTTGTTATTAGAAAGTGGAGGAGCAAACTCACCTTCTTTAAGAGACAAATAACTTTTTAATAAGATATTTCTTTCTATAAAAAACTTCTAGCATATGTAGTTGCTATAAGAAACATTAACATTCTTAAGGTTTCAGATCAACAGTATTTGAATCTATTACAGAAAAACTGTCAAGATGACAAAAAGTCTTGTATCATTCCTAGTGAAGGTACTTCAGATAAAAACTCAAGTTTATGATAACAAGTAAAGAATTAAATTAACTGAAGTATTACGACAAATAATATACAAATATTTTTCTAGCCTTTCTAATCTTCACTCAAAGAAGGGCAAGACTAAATCAATGTTTTCTATTTTCTGAAGTCCTTGTGCTAATGGCTTCTTAAAGTTTTCATCAAGTAACAATGAAATCATTTCAACTGCAATTTTAACCAAAACAGAGTGAGAGAATCTATTTCTGCATTAGCAAAGCTCTTTCTTTTATCATGAAACTCAATTGAAAAGGGCACAGTAAAACAACTATTTTTATCTATTTCTGATGAGTGAATAAATTTCTATAACCTTTTGAAAAAGAAATCTGACTATATCAAGAGGCTTATATTAGTCATCTATTATTACATCAAACATTATCCCAAAGCATTACACTGTTTTTAATCTCACAGTTTTTGTGGGTCAGGTATTTGGAAGAATTTTAACTAAGTAGAGGTTGTACTGAATACATTGGCCAGGGCTGAATTCATCTGAAGTCTTGTCCGGGAGCCACAGGAACTGCTTTCAAAGAGACTCACTTACCTGAGGTGTGGGCAGCAAACTTGGCAGCAGCTACAAAAGGTCACCACAAGGATCACTCCACAGGGATCCTGGAGCAGCCACCCAACATGTCAGCTGGCCTCCCCAGGACAAGCCTCCCAAAGGAACGCATGAAATTAGTTGCCTGCTTTTTAAGACCCAGTCTTCCAAGTCATATACTATTGCTTCTACTATCATCTAGTCATTAGAAGTGAGTCGGTAAATCCATCTCACACTCAAGAGGGAGTACATTAAGAGCCGTATTTTGCGAGCACTAACAAGTTCCTATTACAGCAATATGTGAAAAAATGTTACATAAAAATATACACGGAAAAACATTTAAATGTTAAAAATAACAAACATTCAATGCTAAAATAAGTTGCCTTTATCTGTAAAAATAAAAAGTTTGTATTCTTCACTCTGCTTTCAATATTTCCACAGAAGGGAGCATTCGCTTTCTGTTATTTCAGCTTGAAGGATATGCACATACAGCCTGTATGCAATGCTCTTTTAAAATTTATAATTATCTTTTACTCAAGATTTCCAGGTACTTAACAGCATAGTTTTTTTTTATTTTAAAGTGATTAAATATGGAATTTTTTAACATTTATAAAAACCCAATTCAAAAGGCACAGCTACATCGACATTCTTTGTTCATTTCTGGTAGCAGGGAAAACTCCTACACCCTGCTCTGCACTCAGTCTTGCTATGATACTAAGAATCCTGTTTCCTTGCTGAGGGACAAGACACATGCTGTGAAGGGCATTTGCAAGGCTGGTCTCTGAGTACAAACAGGTGCACAGCTGATCCCAGAAAATACTTTTTTGACTCTACAGGCTGAAAGTGGGCCTCTGTACAAACACAGCCTCTACGCAATCACATAGTAACTCCTGCAGTTGCCTGTTTCCAGCCACTTGCTGAAGACTTGCCAAGGAACAGACCTGCAAGGAACTGCTCTCATTAATGGGGTGCGAGAGTCTGCTCAGTTAGGACCAACTTCCCTTGTCCTCCTCCCTCCACCCACCCTGTTCCAACAGGTCCCCACTTAGACACTTGTAACAGGCACTGTCTGTGCTACACCATGATATCTGGAATCCTCATTACTAGTTCTGAGTATCCATGCCCCAGTTTATGCCTGCAATAACCTTCAAAGAAGCTTTTCAATTTACTAAACCACTTTGACTACTAGCATGGATAGCTGAAAGTGCTTGTAGTTCACATCTTACCTGCTCACACCAAACACTCTCACCCTCATAGATGCACTTATTCACACATGCGTGCACACACACACACACACACACACACAGAGTGGTCCTCAGACAATGACCATGGAACTGGGATATGAAACCCCAGCTCCTTTTCTTAAGTGAGGTCTGACGCTGAAATCCTACTTTCTTGGTATCCCTATCCTGTCCTACCTCCTTCTCACCCTTTCCAATATTCCTGGGAAATCTTTCTTAATAAGTTCTTGGCACAAATTTCTTCTTTCAGCATTTACTTTTGAGGAACTGATGGAAACTAGATGGAATTTAGTTGCATGGAGACCAGTGATGTTAAAAGACCTTGCAAGGAGTATTCTACGTGGCAAAGAATTGCCATGCTGGAAATGGCCATAGCACTATGACCAAGAAATAGTAGAAAATAAAACCCAAAAATACAATGTTCAGTTAGGATCAAAACAAAAGTAAATCCACACTTTGTATCTGGTTGAAAAGTCAACTAATTATATGGAGAGGAAGTAAGCAGAGCAAAAGAAAGAAACCAGAAGAGTGCGATGAATAGAAACCAAGGTAAGTGTATCAGAATGAAGCAGGTGTCAGCTCTGACTAATGCTGCTAAGTCACATGAAAAGAACAGCAGCTGGCTACTGCATTTGCTCACTGACATCCTGAGAAAATGGTGAGGAATCATGAGAGTAAAGCCAGACTAGAGTGCATTGAAGGATGAGTGGATATAAAGGAAGAGGAAACAGCTTTGTGTTTGTCCTTGAGGAGGTGCAGAGAAAGAGCAGGAGTATTGATAAGGAATGAGGGACCAGAGCAAATATTTAAAGGACAATTTAATAAGATGATCAGAATGGTTCAGTGGAGAAGGAGAACTAGACAGTACATAAAAGAGGAAAGAGTACAGAAAGAACCAAGGCGGCAGGCAAGAAGGAATGGGATCCCGATGTCTTTTTTTTTAGAGAAAAAAAGCAAAACAAAAAATGGTAGAAATAATACAGAATTTCAAAAAAAGTAAGAAATTACTATTTGATCAATTACATATTGTTATCTTAGAAGTAGTTGTTCAAGTCACAAAATCAAAGCATAAAAGGTGGACGATCAAACAGTGACAGTACAAACCATTTTTTTATGAACAAAAACTTAGTATGGCTATCTATCTTGCACACTTAAGCGTATATATAGTTATATCCTTTAGAGCACATTCTTTCCCTTTTATTATTATAATTTTGGATCTTATTACTTTCAGTTTTTATTATTATTTTTATGCTAGAGAGATGATACAATATTTACAAATATGAGCCTAATTTATTTATTTTATGAGGATAGTCTCAAGTTGCTTTCATTTACTTATAAAAGCCTTGAAATCATCCTTTTTATAGCTGAGTAATATTCCACTGTATAAAAATACCACATCTTTTCATCACTCTGTGGTTGATGGCCATTTTGCTTGTTTCCATGATTTAGCTATTACAGATTGTGCTGCTATAAGCATGGGTGCACATATACTGCTGAGACATGACCTTTTCAATTTTTCTGGGTAAATATCCAGGAGGGGGAAGAGCTGGATTGAATGGAACTTCCAATTCTAGTTTTTTGAGGAATGTCCTTAGTGATTTCCACAGTGATAGCACCAGCCTACACTCCCACCAGCAGTGCAGAAGTGTTCCTTTTTCTCCACAACCTCACCAACATTAATTATCGGTTGATTTCTTGATGGCAGTCATTCTTTCTGGAGTGACATGAAATCTCGGTGCTGTTTTAATTTGCATTTCCTGAATGACCAGTAATGGTGAACATTTCTCCATGTTTTATTTGCCATTTGTATATCTTCATCTGAAAAATGTATGTTCATCTCAGATGCCCATTTTTGGAGAGGGTCTTTGAATTTGGCTAGCTTGAAGTTTTACAATTCTTTGCATGTTCTGGATACAAGTCCTTTGTCTGAGGCATTGCTGACTAAAATTCCTTCCCATTCTGTGGGTTTCCATTTCACTTTGTTGTGGATTTCTTTTGAAGTGCAAAAACTTTTCAATAAGATAAGATCCCAGTTGTTGATTCTTTAAAGTGTTTACCGCGCAGTTTGTGTTTTGTTCATGAATTCTTTGCCTACCCCTATGTCTCCAAGACTTCTACCTACCTTGTATTCCAGTAGATTTAGTGTTTCTGTCTTAAATTTAGATCTTTGATACACTTTGACTTTAGTTTAGTGCATGGTGATAGGCATGAGTTTAGTTTCAGTCTTTGGCATGTGAAGAGCCAATTTTTCCAGCACCATTTATTAAAGAGGCTATCTTTCTTCTAGTGAATATGTTTAGACCCTTTGTCAAACATAAGGTGACTGAGTGCCTTTGTAGTTGTGCTTGCATCTTCTTACCTGTTCCATTGATCCTCAGGTCTATATCTTTGCCGTGTTGATTTTATCACTGTAGCTTTGTAGTATAATTTCAAGTTAGGAGTTGAGATACATCTTGTCTTGCTTTTGTTGCCCAGAATCATCTTTGCTTACTCTAGGTCTCTTTTGTTTCCAAATGAAATTTAGGAGTGTTTTCTCTAGATCTGTAAGGTATCTTAATGGTATTTTGATTGGGATTGCATTAAATCTGTACAACAGTTTTGGGACTATGGACATTTTTAGAGTAGTATAATTTTCAGCACATAGGTCTTTTACATTCTTGGTTAGGTTGATTCCTAAGTATCTCATTTTTTTAGATGCTATTGTGAAAGGTAATATTTCCATAATTTCTTTCTCAGTGAGTTTTTTTTTTGAGTACAGAAGTGCTATTGATTTGTAAGTGTCGACTTTGTTTGCAATTATACAGCTGAAATTGTTTATTAACTCTAGTAGTCTTTTAATGTAGTTTTTTGTGTCTTCGATATAGACTATCATGTCATTTGCAAATAGTGACAAATTGACTTCTTTTCCTATCTTTATTTCTTTTATTTCTCTCTCTTGTCCAATTGCTCTGGCTAATATTTCCACAACTATATTGAATAGGAGTGGACAACTTTGTCTTGTTCCTGATTTTAGAGTGAAGGCTTTCAGTTTTTGTCCATTTAGTATGTTTGTGCTGGTTTGTCATAAGTGGCCTTTATCAGATTGAAGTAGTTACAATCTAATCTAAGTTTCTCTAGGGTTTTTATCATGACCAAACATTGGATTTTACCAAAAGCTTTTTCTGCATCTATTGAGATGATCATGTCATTTTTGTTTTTGACTCTGTTGATGTGGTGTATTACATTTATTGATTTGTGTATGTTAAATCATCCCTGTATTCCTTAGATAAATCCCACTTGGTCATGATGTATAATCTTCTTGATGATTTGCTGCATTCTATTTGCTAGTATTTAATTATTAATCTTTGCAATAATGTTCATTAGTGAGATTGGCCTACAATTCTCCTTTTTGGTTGGGTCTTTCTCTTGTTTTGGTATCAGAGTAATACTTGCCTCCAGGAATGATTTAGGGAAGATTGCTTCCCTTTCAATTTCATTGAAGAGTTTAGGGAGTATTGGCATTAAATCTTCTCTAAATTTCTTGTAGAATTCAGCCATGAATCCAGCAAGACCTGGGCTTTTTTTGTTGTTGTTAGAAAGTTTTTAATCATGTTTTCAATTTCAGTAGCTGATATTGGGTTATTTAAAAATTTTATAACTTCTTGATTGAACTTTGGAAGTTTATAGATTTCTAAAAATCTGTCCATTTCCTCTGTGTTTTCCACCCTTTGTAAGTAAAGATTTTCAAAGAAGGTATTCATGATCTTTTGAATTTCCATGGGATCTGTAGTAATTTCATTCTTTTCAGTCCTTATTGCATGAATTTGGGTTTCTTTTTTCTTTCTTTTTCTTGATAAGATTGACTAGAGGTTTATTGATTTTGTTTATTCTCTCAAAAATACCCAGCTCTTTTATTGATTTATTCTTTGTATTTTTTTAGTCTCAATTGCATTACTCTCTGCTCTGATCTTTACAATTTCCTCTCTTCTATGAGTTTTGGGTTTACTTGCTCTTTTTTTTCTAAAAGCTTGGTATGTAGCTTAGCATTAGGTTGTTTATTTTTCCTCATCCTGCTTTCTTGATATGACTATTTATTACTATATATTTCCCTCTTAGCACTATTTTTATTGCATCCCACAAGTTTTGGTATGTTGTATATGCATTTTCATTGAATTGTAGGTATTGCTTAATTTCTTCTTTAGTTTCACTTGTAAACCATTGATTATTCAGGAGGTTATTTAATTTCCATGTATTTATTCAGGTTTTGTGATTTATTTTGCCATTAATTTCTAATTTCAGTGCACTATGGTCTGATAATAAGCATGGGATAATTACAGTCCCTTTACATTTACTTAAGAATGCTTTATGGAATGCATAATTGTTATTGTAAAAAAAGAGGAAATAAGAAGTGCTATAAAAGATATAGCTGCATGTATGTTTAGGTGTGTGGGATTGATAACCATATTTCTAGGTTCTTGAATTGTTTAACAGATCTGTTTGCACTCTCACTGCTTGAGTGTCCACTTTGTGTGCTTTAATTCTGTAACTTGAATAACTATTTCTAAAAGAATAATATGTAATATATCAACTAGTGATTTCTTACTATTTATCTTCTTTTCTTGAAATTCTGTAGTATTTCTAACTTTTTCCTGTTTTTTTCTCTTTAAATAAAAAAAATGAAAAAAAAAATAGTTACCCCTGCTTTTTTCTGAGTTCTTATTGCATAGAGTACTATTTTCCACCCTTTGACTTTTAATCTATGAGTTTCATTTTGGGTCAGATGTGTTTCCTGTATACAGCATATTGTGGGATCATGTTTCTTGATCTATTCTGTCAACCTATTTCTTTTGATAGGTGAATTGAGACCATTTACATTTATGAATATAACTGATATGTACTGGCTTGACTTTGCTGTTTTATGTTCCAGTTGTTTGCTTTCTGCTTTTCTCCTTTGTTTAATTTACTTGTCCTACCTGGTGGTTTCTTTCTGTTGCTGTTCTTGGAATTGTGCTCATTTTTATCTCTATCTATTATGTCTTTCAACACTGTTTCTAGGGTTAGTTTGGTGGACATGAATTTCTTCATTTGTTCTTTGTCATGGAAGTATCTTGTTTCTTTATTAAATTTGAATGAAAGTTTTGCTGGGTACATCAGTCTGGGTTGAAAGTTGTTTTCTTTCAGGGATTGAAATACCTCACTTCAAGCTTATGTTGACTTGAGGTTTTGTGCTGAAAAGTCTGCCGTGATTCTAATGGGCTTTCCTTGATAGGTGAGTTGTGTCTTTTCTCTAACAGCTGTTAGTATTCTGTTTTTACGCTGTATGTCTAGGATCTTAATTATTATATGTCTGTGTATAGATTTATGTTGGTTGTGATTGTTTCACATTCTATATACTTCACTTATCTGCATATCAGATTTTCCCCCATGTTTGGGAAATTTTGTGCTCTTCCTTCTGTGGATGTTTTAGTTATGTCATTTGCATTGACTCCTGCATCTTCACTGATGCCTATTTATCTTATATTATTTCTCTTGGCATCATCTTGAAGCTTCTGGATTGTCATTTCATGCTGCTTTGCTAGTTTTAAAAGTTGTATCCTTTCATGATAGCTAATTGAGATCCTGTCCTCAAGGTCCAAAATCCTATCCTCAGCTTCATTTAAACAGTTTTGCCAGCTTGCAGCAGAATTTTTTGTTTCTTGCATGTCTCTTTGAGTTTGTTGCATGAATTCTGCTTGTTTTCTATATTGTTCATTCAACGATTCAATTAGTTTCCCATGCTTCTGTACTTTTTTCTCTATTTCTTCCTTAGTGGTGCTGAGCAACTCCTTTACTAAGGTGGTTGTTTCTGTCTTTACATGGGAGAGTAATTCTAAATTGCTCTCCTCTATAGCCTCATGGAACTGTTTTGTTTTGTTTTGTTTTATTTCACTAGCTATTTTTCAGAGATTTCCAGTGTGTTACTTTTGAAGTCTTCTATTTCATTGTCTCCTGTACTTCTCCTGGTGGACTAGATGTTTGAGATTGCATTTTCCTTTTTCATTTTGCCATTTACCCCTTTCTGGTTAATATTTGGTCCTTCAATTGCACTAGCATCTACTGTTGGTAGTATGTATCTTGGGGTCCTACTGTAAGGTTGATGTTTGTCTAATTGCTGAGTCCCACAATGAAGAGGTGGGCCAGTCACCTGACTTGCCACTGCAGGGCCTGTTGGGTGAGTCCTATGTTCTTCCTAGGCTTACAAGCATAGGAGTACTGATGGAAATCAACCCCTACTTCCTGCTGTTATAATGTCTTCAGGTTGTTCAGAGTCACTAGATCTCCCTGTTTATAGTGTTTGTCTCAGGTGGGACCCTGTTTCTGGGTGTCCCACAGGCCCCCTTAATTTTCTCCAGGTTGGGAGAGGCCTTGTTGGCACCCTCCTCAAGCTACCTGATATTCTCTGTGTGGAGGAAGGACTCACCCACCCACTTGCCAAGCTAGCCTATGGTCTACTTCTGGAGGGGTCTCCTCTGTTGCTCCTGTTTACCCAATGAAAGTGGCAAAGTCTATTCCTATTTTAGGGGCAAACTCACCTCACTGATGGAAGCCTGCTGAGTTCTTCTTGCTGAGACTCCCCTTGATACTACATGGTTAATCCATTGGTGTCCAAGGTTCTGTGGGGGAGGTGTGGGATCTGAAGATCAACAGCAATGCTAGGTCCATGGGGTGGGGGGGATCCCCAATGTCAGTGGTGGGACTGTGGGGGCACTCGTCATGGGTTGGAGTTCCTCGGTCCTGAGTTGGGTGGCCAGGACTGTGGGACATGTGAGGGGCTGGGTTCTGGCCCGGCCCTGTGCGTGCCTCTGGCTGGAGTTCCCCAGTACTGCAAGATGGTCTACAGAGATAGCAGGTGTCGCAGGAGTGGCCCAGGTTTAGCCTGGCCCTGTGTGCATCTCTAGCTTGAGTTCCCGGGTCCCAAGAGGTGGTCTGCAGAGACTATGGGAGTCACAAGAGGGGCCTACAGTCATTTTTTATGAGTAAAAATATCACACCTTCTATAGACCTCAGTTTTCCAGCTTTTACAAGAAAGGCTGATGCAGCTGGCAAAAAGGTATTGATTTCTTTGGTAAGAGTAGTGAGAGACATAGCTGTACTTCAGCATGCACATTCCATATTTGGTACCCAACCAGAAGACTACTAATCCTACCCTTGAAGCAATATTATTCTTCTAAAACAGAACTGGTTCTGGTAGTATTTGTTTTCTACATCACTGCCTTGCTAGTATATCCATTTGAACTACAGAACATCAAGCCTTTGTCAGATTCTCTCTTGGCTGTCTGAGAATATTTTCTATCTTTGTTAACTTCATAGATAATTAAACCTTTTTCCCTTTTTGAGTAAGAATTTGACCTTTG
>PVLA01011670.1:0-10000 GCA_004027455.1 Hydrochoerus hydrochaeris
CAAGCCCGTTGATGGGGTCTCTGGCCTGTCTCACTGGGTCACCTGGAAGGACACAAGGAGGTCACAGAGGAGCACTGGTTTGGGAGAAGAAGAGCGACAACTGACAGGAGCAGGGGCTTCATAAGAAGGGCTGCAGTCTGAGGACTGGGCACAGGCCTTGAGGGGAGGGCTGTCAAGGGGCACCCGGGAGGAGCTTGGGTGGTTTACTCACCCCAGCAGATTCTTGGGCCTGTGCTTCCGATAGCTCTACACTGCCTTGTGCATACCTGGCCTCCTGCTCCAGTGGAGCTCCTTCCAGGGGTCTGCTCTGGGTAAGCGGGTCCTCCCTTTATAAAGCTGAGGCCACGCCCTTGGGCTTTGGTTAACAAGTTACCAGCCAATGACAGCCCGGGCGGAGGGGCTGAGACACCAGGCAATCATCATTTGGATGGGGATAAAGAGGGGATTATGATGAACCCAACAATTATGGTGGAGGAGGGCGGATCTGCTTAGCACCCTCCCAAAACTTTCCTGCACTTATCTTCCACCCCTCTTATCTCCCTGCCCTCAATATCAGTGGATCAGGAAGCAGGCAGAGGGTGATTCCTGGGCTCTCTTGCCAAGGACACCCCTTTCAGTGGGACATTCTCTTCCTACCTTGCTTCCACTGTTACCTACTCCGTCTTACCTAAAGCTCTGGGGGGAGGGGCTGAGATATCAGGCAATCATCACCTGGATGGGGGAAGGGAGGGAGATATGATGAGTCCAACATGTATTGTGGGAAGGGAGGGATATGCTTTGTACCCCCACAAAGCTTCGCCAAGCTTATCTTCCAACCCTCTTATTTCCCTATCCTCATTACCAAAGGACCATCAGGCAGGGAGAGAGTGATTCCTCCATCATTTCCCAAGGACACCCCTATCAGTGGTACATTCTTTTCCTTTTATATCTCCACTATTACCTTGTGTTTTACCTGAAGTTTCTCCCTGCTAAAATGGCCACATCTAAGACTATGTACTGATTTCTACATCCTTACCTCCTACAAATGCCAAAATATTTGGGAATTGTAATAGAGGCTCATAATGATGAGTTATGCCAGGGTCCCAAGAGAATAAATTCACTGGATTGAATGAACATTAAATATGCAGTAATTCTATTGGATTCTATTGCTCTATCAGACATCGATATCTAGCTGAACTTCAACCTTCAAATTTCAATCAGTAGAAGGATCCCACATTACTACATTCTCACACTCCTGCTCTTTCATTTCCTTCCTGCCTGCCTAACAGCCCACACAGAACACACAAACACACATCTGCAGGTTAACAAGAGGTAGATTGCATTGCCACTGTTATGGTTGATGTCTAGATGCCTCCCAAAATCCTCATGCAGTCATGGGGAAGTGGGTTTTTCAAAAGTGGCTGAATCTAGAGTTTATGATTGATTCATGATTCAATGTTGGCATTAAGGGTGTGAGTACTACACATACCCTAAAGAGAGGAACCTTCAAACAATAACATGGACAGAAAAAGGCTTGTCCCCACTCTCTCTTCCTTGTTGCTTTACTACAGTCTGCCTGCCATGAATTGTTCTCCTCTGCCAAGCAACCGTCCATGGAAGCAGCTGATTATGTACTGCAAACTATGGAAGAAATAAACTGTTTCTTCCCTTTAACTTTGGCTGTCAGGTATTTTATCTCAGCAATTAGAGAAAAGTAACTAAGAAAGCCACCATTACTGGAAAACATTGCTGTACAAGTTCAAGACCACCTCAACAGTGGAACACAGACCACTGGCCACCTCTAAGAGCATATTGAGGTTTCTGCTCTCTCGACATAGATACCTGGGTCAATTGATGTGTGGTTCCATGGGATTGGGTGGACCTGTACCAGAGCAGCTGGTGGAATGTTTCTTCTGGTCTCTATTGGCATAATATTTCTGAATCAGCACACGCAGGGCTGGAGTTCTCGTGGTTCCTTTCCCTCTCTTCAGTTTACCAGCACCAGTGGTAACTCTGAAGGATGTTTCCTTGCAAGTCCTTTGATGAGGTCTCAACCTCCTTGCTCACCTGGTCACCAGCAAAGACATAGGGAGATTACAGAATAGCATTAGCTTGGGGAAGAAAGGGGAGGAGCAATGAGAACAGGGGCTTCTTGAGAAGGATTACAGTAAGAGAACTGGGTACAAGTCTTGAGGAGTGGGTGTCAAGAGGGACAAGAGGAGGAGCAAGGAGATGTATTCACTTTACTCTTAAACTTTGGCAATGAAATTGTCCTTCTTTCTTAGAAGGGTTCTTATTTCTGCTCATTAATTATCTCTATGCCACACTGATGGATATCTCTGGTCTTCTTTTCTAGATGAATTCCTCCCAGTGTTCTACCACAGGTGGGCCTGACATCCCTTTATATCCCTGTCCCTAAAATTGTCAGGGCCTTGGACTTTGGTCAGAAAGTCACCAGCCAGTGGTAGCGCTTGGGAAGGGATTAGACACCAAACAGTCATCATCTTGACTGGAGGAAGGGAGGAGGGTGTTGTGATGAGCACAGTAAGTGTTTGTGGTGAAAGTAGTGATCTGCTTAGCACTCCCAAAACACTCTTCTATAATCATCTTCCACCCCTCTTATCTCTCTATCACCAATCCCAGTGTATCATGAGGGAGGGAGAGGGTGATTCCTTGACACTCTTGCCAAGGATATCCCTTTCAGTGGTACCTGATTTTCCTTCTGTACCTCCACTATTATATCATGTGTGTCTTACCTGAATTCCCTGCCCACTAACTTGGTCACATGTAAGATTATGTGGAGATTTCTTTGTCCTCACTGCCTATGTCTCTCTTATGCATCATGAAACTACTTTTAGATTATTTCCAGAAAGTTCTTTAATCCCATTGTCTTTATTCCCTGTCTACTGAGGTTCCCTCTGCTTTTAGACTCTCGTTCTTCAATGAACAGAGTGTCTCCACTAGGTCCCCTAGTGTTGTTTACGATCAGAGTGGCCATCTTAGGGACACAATACCTGGTATTCATAATTTTTTAAAGTGGGAGGTTTATTTTGTTTCACAGTTTTAGTCTATTGTTGGCTGGCTCCAAGGCAGGAAGTTACGGCAGTATGCACAACAGAGGAAAAGCTGTTCATGTCATGATGGTCAGGAAACAGAAAGAGAAGATGAGTCAGGACAGGAGATAGACTCTTCCACTTTACATCCCCTGTGACCTGTGTTTTCTGATCAGGACCCCCCTCCTAATGTCACCTTTAGCTATACTCCTCTGTGGTACAATCTGCTTCCTTGAAAGCATAAGATTCTTGGGAAACAACTAGATACAACTCATAACATTCTATTCTTTGCCCCCAAAAGGCTAATACACATCTCCTTATGCAAAATTCATTTGTCTATCTTTAAAAATCACTGAATCATAAAAGTTCCAGCACTGCTAAAAAACCCAAGTGCAAAGTCTCCTCTAAAACTTAAGACAAACTCTTATTTGTAAGCTTCTGTAAAAATAAAAAAGAAAGTTAAACACTTCCAACATAGTTGGTATAAGGCAAACATTTCCATTCCAAATGGGAAGAATAGGTGGATAGAAATCAATGTGACCAAAGAAAGACAAAAACCCAACAAAGCAAACATGAAATTATGTAGCTCTGTGCCCAACAGTCAAGATGATGTGGGCTCCAGAGGCCTTAGGCAGCTCTGCCACTACAGAATTGCCAATTCCAGTTATCGTGCTGTCTCTCTTGGAGTGGCTTTTCTCACTGCCTACTGCTTCCCCGAGATGATGCTACATGTTTCTGACATCTCCAATTTTCTGGCATCTTCATTGCATTTTTGGATCAATTCTCACAGTTTCATGCACTGCCTTCTCAAGAACACACTCCATGGCCTCCCAGACATGCTCCTAAAATCTGGGTGGAAGCCTCCCTGACGCCACGAATCTTATATTCTACAAGCCCAATAAAACCAGCACTACCTGGATGATGCCAAGACCTGCCACCAGCTTCAGCAGCAGCCAGGTTGCTTTGGATCATAGCTGTAGTGGCCACTGAGTGGCTGGATGGCTGACCACTGTGAAGTGAATCACAGTGAATCAATACTCATGGTAACCCTTCATAAGCAGTGTTCCCTGGAACTCTCTTCACAAATGAATGCGTTGTAGTTTTGTACCCTTGAGCCTAGGAAGAGAAGGATCCTTCTGATTCCTGATGTTCGCTCTAGCCATTTTTTCTATTGTCTTGCTATAAAATACGCAGCTTATTTTCAGTATTAATATTTTCTGCAATCATACTGCCTTCTGCTTCAACTTTAGAGGCACTTTCTACAAAAAAGTGAAAACTTTAAATGGGCATTTTTGCTCCTTTTTCTCCATGTGAATCTCCCTATAAAACAGTGAGCAGAATGTTTGCCACAGCCTCAACAATAGGTTTCCTTCACTAGATTAGTTGGCCCACTGTCCTTAACCTCAGTCTCCTGAAAACTCTGAGGACATGTGCAAAATGTAGAGAGATTTTCCTCCAAAGCATAATGTATGACCTGGAATTCAACTGCCAGCTTTCTCTACTGAAACCTCCTGAGTCCAGTCTTTACTGTTTCCTTTTAATCAGTCTTCTGGTTTTCTGAATTCTGGCCAGAATCTGCCACCAAGCTCAGTTTACTGCATTGTAGGACTTCTCTAGTCAACATCACCAAACCCTTCCAAACTCCACTTGTGAACCAGTTCTACAGGCTTTTATACAACATGGTCAAGTATTAGTCACAGCAATGACCCCACTTCTCCAGTACCAAAATCTGCCTTAGTTGGGATTCAGTAGGGGAACAGAATCAATATAAAACAAATGTATAATTAAACAAGGGCTTTACTAGGCAGGCTTACAGAATCAGAAAGTGAGGATTCCCAATGGGCCATCTATGGAATCAGAGGTGGAGGAATCTAAATCAGCCATTTGAGCACTTGAGAATTGGAGTGTCCAGAAGCCATACCAGGTTGAAGGTCTGGATGCTCACTGCAGAGCCACTGTTTGTGAGTCTGTGCTATAAAGCCAAAATGTCTGTGTTGAGAGGCTGAAGAGCCTGTGTTAGAAGTCTGAAGGAACAAGAGAACAACATCCAAACGGTGAAGACTGGAGCGCCCCTCCAAATAAAGGACACACTTCCTTCTTAAATACCAGCTACAGAAATAAAGATTACAGTTATGAGAATTTCTCTACTGTTTTGTTAATATGCTCGTATATTTACACATATGCTAAGCAAGTATCTTTTTCTATAACTTAATATTGACTGTTAACTGTTAAGGCTGTATTATAATATTTAAATTAAAGAATTCTATGAAAGTATTAAATATGCAGAGAAACACTTTGCTTTCTGTTCTGAAGAGGGAATTAGAGCATTTCTGTTTGTATGCAGGATAACTGTATCATGTTAGGCTTAACTATCAGCTTGCTATTTATTGTATTTGGAGATTAAGTATGCTTAAGGAGATGTGCCTAGTCACTAAACTGACAAGGGGGTAAACTGTGATCATTAATTATGACATGTCAACTTGAATAAGAACAGCATAGCAGATTACCAGGGCTCTAGATGTGTCTGTGGATGATTGACAGGTAGGCTACATACTGAGGACAGAAAACCCACTCAAGATGGGAGTGGCACTAACTGATAAGCTCGTAGTCTATGTGGAATAAGAGGGGAAATAAGAAGGAAAAAGTCTGCCCTCCACCCACTTTTCTGTTGTTGGAGGAGCTCTGGTCTTGGCCATTGCCTTCAGATGTTGGTCTCCAGTTGCTTCACGTTTTACGAGCAGGTTCTTCGACAGACTCTTCCAACATGCACTCTGGCTTTTGACAGACTTAGACTGGTGACTCTGCAGTGAATGTCCAGGTTTTTGTCCTTCAACTACTGCAGCTCTTGAGCACACAGATGGCCATTTTAGCTTCCTCTGCCTCTGATCCTGCAGATGGCCATCGAGACTCTTCCTCTTTCTGATCTTGTAAGGCTCCCTAATAAATCCTTCACATACTGATTCTTTTTCTCTATTGAACCCTAACTGTTACACGATGCTACACTCAAGAGTAGTTAAATCAGAAGCGTTGGGCGCCAGGCATCAGCACCTGTGAAATGATTCTATTGCAAAGCAAAGCCAAGATGAAGAATCTGGGGTGAAAGGTCATGACCGTGAAACTCCCAAGTCTTCTACCTCCTTTCAGCATTACTGTGTGTCAGCTTCCAGGTGCTGCATTTAGGAAGAAGAAAGAATAGAAGTGAAATAGCAATGAACGAATCATCACCATTGATTTCACAAGGCAGTGTAAGACATTACCTACATTTTGGAGAATTTTAAAAATGTTTCTCCTTACTTAAAATTCCTACAAGTGGAAACACTCCACAAAACAGTGCCTATTTCTAATCTATTTCAGTTGCACAGCAGAAAGTTTGTATCTGTTTGTACTCTCAGACCAAAGAACATAATCCTGGTCAACACTGAACTGATAATCTTTTTCATTTTTCCTGATCTAATGATTTATATATTTTGGGCTGTTGTTTAATGTGCATTTCTTCAAGAACTTTTTTCTTGACTTCAACATTTTATTTTTATGCAACCGATAGAGCAACATAGTGATAGAAATTATATAGATGTACTCAAACTTTGTTAGCCTATCACTTAACACTACAGTACTATTTTTAGAGATTTTTGAATTACAAAAGAACTTTGATACAGATTAGAAAATAATATGTATTCATTGATGAAGTTTTCATAACTACAAAGACAATAAAAGAAGAACCAATAATTATAATGGCTAAAAGTGTGATGTATACCAAAAGAAGCATTTGTTTTAGAACTTTTAGGGACTTACTATTAGCAGTTTTTTTGTTTGGTTTGGTTTGATTTTGTTTAGTGTATATTTTTGTATGTCATGTAATATTTTAGAAATGTGAATTTCAGAGGCTGCATAGTTTCTAAAGTAATGACTAAAGCTAAATATCCTTCAAAGAATCTGAAAGAACTTGACTAAATACTAATCCTTTTACATTTCTATTGTATATACCACAAGTGATAGCATGTTCCTGCTAAACCATACCTCTCAGTATTTATGCCACTGTGCAGTGCCATTCCGTAATGACTTTGACCCGTGACCAAGAAATAGGACCTTAATAAGAATGGTGCAAGCAAAGACCTGATAAGTGCTGGTGCACTGGACCTTGTCTGTGTGAAATGATGACTCTGCAGTAAAAAGAAGCCCAAGCTAGCCATGTGGGAAGAAAAGGAGAAAGCAGTCACACCAAGGTAACAGACACAAGCAAATCCACCCCACTGAAATCTCATGGGTGACCCCAATTAGAGAGCTGCCCAGAAGAACTCTAGCCAATCAGGACCAAATCAAATGGTTACATGGAGTGCTTTGTCACACAGCCTTAGATAAAAAAAAAAACATGACAGTATTTAATATAAATGATTACATCAGATGTAGAAAAGAAATCCTTAGAAACATAAACTCCAAGATAACTTTGTTACTTAGTCAGACTGCTGAGGTCCTGGCTGCCTAGATGACTAGCAGAAAGAATGCGGACATGAGTTTTAATCCAGTTTGGTTTACTACTAGATCTACAATTTGTTGAGCACTAGCTTGTTGTGAGCAATTTAGTCATTGTGTGTAGGGGGGTGTGCTTGTGTGTATGTGTTTTTATTTGGGGGGGTTTGGTGATGGTGGTGGTACTGGGGAACAAACTGAGGGCCTTCACACTCAGCTATCCCCAGTTATGTTTTCTGTTTGTTTGTTTTTTTGGTACAGGGTCTCACTATATAGTTCAGGTTGGCCTTGAACTCATTATATAGCCCAGGCAAGCCTTGAATTCATGGAGGTCTTCCTGCCTCAGCTTCCCAAGAGCTGGAATTACAACATGTACCACTATCCCTGGCTCATTCTTAGGTTTATAAGGGGCAATGCATCAAACTCAATGGAATCATAAACAGGATAAAGGCATTTAAAAAATAAACTGAGGCATAAAATTTTCAAAGAGTTTATATGAGTAAACAATGATTCATGAATCCAGCTCCAAACCAAAAGCAGTTTGGGAACTCCATAGAGGGACTGCAAGGGGAGAGCTGATATAGGACAGCCACAGGACTAAAGCAAAGAAAATTTTTGTTTGGTTATGGTTGTAGTAACCTTGTTTGATGTATCCCATTACAAAGCCCTTAATTTATAACATTATAAGTTTGTTGACTGCTTCTAAGTTCTGCTATTTTTTACTACAGATATTTACAAGAAATAGCTCAAATTCAGTTTCACCTATGTATGTAAATCAAGCAGGGTTGAAATCACTTAGGAGGTCTCACTGACTTGTCTGCTCAGGGACATCTCGGGCAGGGCCCCATTTTAATTTACTCTAACAGCATGTTCACATTTTCCTCAGCTAGCCATGTCTCTTGAATCCCAAGCAAGTTCTCTTCCACCATACTTTGCTATTAATGAATCACTTATGGGTCTACAGAGACCAGATGGTGAGATATATTATCTGAATGCCCACCTCGGGCAAACTGCTTCTCAGTTTCCAAGACAGCAGGAGACTACTCCATTACCTCCAGAAATAGCCTTTCCGCTTTGTAACCAAGTCACCTACTCTATTATAGGCATCAGGGGACTTTTTTTCAAAACATCTGACCCTTTGGACTCATCTCGTGAATGCTAGCTCGCATTTGGGATCAGCTTTAAACACAGAAGAAGGTTTCTGTTATATCAATTTGCATATCTTCTCAAGGACATCTTCAGAACACTTTCATTTCTTGGTAAAATGAAACTTACAGAAGAACTAAGCAGTGAAGCACTTCATATTTCAGTTTAAAAGGGGAATGAGAAACAGAAGACAGGTTAATTATGACACGGGGGTTTTACAATGCTAAAAGTCCACAAAGGAATATGTAGGCTGTGTTCTTTTTCCATGTACCTTTTACCTAGAGGCTCCACATACCTGCAAATTTCTAATAAAGAATATTATTATTTAAAACATACCCAAGACTATATCTAATTGAAAGGGTTAACACTTCAGACTTGCTAAAAAAATTCCATGATGCTTGTCCTGGAAGTCCTTCCTTTTCATCAAGCAGGCCCTAATATATAGCATCTGAGCGTGGGCAGCGTTGGGGTTAGAAATTACCTGCCTATTTCTCACTCATGTGATCCCTCAGATCAAGCAACTGGATTAAAGAAACCCAAAGCCTTACACATCCACATGCAAGGTCTTGAGCAATTTGAGGGTTTTATTTTATTTGCTATCAGTAGTAAATTGCTCAAGAAGGATGGGGTAGAAAAGAGACCTAGGTGTGTAGGTAGGTTTTCATATAAGGGTGCCAAATTTAGCAACTTTCCCAGCTTTGGGAAAGTTAGATGTGTGATAGAAAACTATGGTGAATGTTCACCTTTTTGCAGTTTATTACAGTAAGAGACACATTGCCATTGATTCCCTTTAAATTGTTACTTGTGCTTTTAACACAATTATTCTTTCCACTTTCTGAATCAGCTCTGGAAGCCCTCTTTCCTAAGTGTCTTTAGCTGTGCTACTGTGGCTGTCTCAACATCCTGAGTGAGTTCAAATCATTGACCTTTCGTGGTCATTTTGACTTTAGGGAAGAGTCAGAAATCACATAGTGCCAGATCCAAATAACAAGGTATGAGGATACACCACAGTGTTTTTATCGCCTTGCCTTTCTGTTGGATGGCACTCAGCAGCAGCGATGGCCATCTGTTTGATCACACCTAAGAAAAAACTTGTGAAAGAGGACTTCCAGAACTGCTTCAGAAAGTGGTGAGAACAATGGGATAAGCATGTTTGATACAAGGGGGAGGATTTTGAGGGGGTTAATAGTAGTATGTCTTTTTAAGTTAAATATTTAAAATTTAAAGTCATTGTATATTTTGCTCACACTGCAAATGTGTCACCCTACATTTCTATGATGTCTATGTTTGAGTTGAATGCTAGAGCAGAGATTCCATCAGACATAGGGCTCTGGGCTTGGCTGTATACTTGTTCA
>PVLA01011670.1:15000-51051 GCA_004027455.1 Hydrochoerus hydrochaeris
TGCCCACCATTTCCATCCAGGGCTTCCCAATGACTAGGCCCAACCAGATGGCGGCGAGCAAGGGGCTGTTCCTCCAAGGACACAGGACAGGTTGACAGGGAGAGTGGAAGGGAGCTGAGAAAGGCAAAAGAAATGGCTGTAGCCTGCTAGGGGGAGCCCCTGGCTCTTTCAACTGTCCTAACTGCATGTGTTTCCTGGCAATTTTCTTTCCAAGCCTTCTGAATTTGACTCTTTTGAGTAGGCTCTCTCCTCCCGTTTCAAGTATGGACAAGTCACTGTCTATATGAGAGAAAGCTACTGATTTTTACATATTGCTTGCTTAGTAGAGTGCTTTGATAGGAGATGTGTGATTTTTTTTTATTTTTGAGATAGGATCTTTCCGGGTAGTCCATGCTGGCTGTAAAGTTACTACAGAGCCCAGACTGTGGTGTTTCTCCTCCCTCAGCCTCACAAGTTCTGGAATTGCAGGCATGTGCTACCATGCCCAGCTGAGATGTTTGATTTTACTACCTGTGTGGGCATCATTTGCTGTCATATGAGGCAAGTCCAATATTGTTTCTGCATCAATTCCAGTATTTGCAAAACAAAAACAAACAAACAAACAAAAAACCCACTGGGCATTAAGGCATTTACTTGATTTTTAGTGTTTATTGAGATAACACATGTGGAGCAGTTATAAAAGTAGCTAGTTCACAACAAAGCCTCAATAAATATCATTTATTATTAGTGTAGCCAATAGTTGTTTGGCTAATTTGGGACATCAATGACTTTTCTTTTCTTATTTATTTTTTATTTTAGAGGGTTTTTTTTTGAGACAGGTTCTCACTATGCTGTTCAGTTTGGCCTTAAATTCACCATGCATCCCAGGCTGACCTCAAATTCACGGTGATCCTCTTGCTTCAGCCTCCTGAGTGCAGACATAGTGCCACCACTCCCAGCTTAACTTTTCCTTTTCAAAAATTTGTATTAGTACATCTGCAACACAAAATGATTACACTAATCATGGGGAGTTGGTGCATGCACATAACTCATCTACGTTCTATTACTTCCCCTTCTCTTCCTCTCTCTCCTCCTCTCCATCTCTTATCCTCCTTCTCCTTTGTAAAAGATCTATCTCCCATTTCTTATTATCTAGCTTTTATTTTGTTCTTTAAATGATTTATACTTTGCCTTTCTCACATAAGAGAAACCATGCAATATTTAAACTTGTATATCTGATGTATTTCACTCAACATTATGATCTCAAACTGCAGCCATTTTCCTACAAGACTGAAACTTATTCTTCTTTATGGCAGAGAAGTACTCCAAACAATGACTTTTCAACCCAGCATATTAAACTTGGTCATTATCATCTGATTTCCTCAGGCCAGACGCTGCATTTATCACATCCCTTTCCAGACAGAATAGGTGCATTAGGGAACTTTGAGCATGGCTACAGTATTTTGACTAGACTCAAAAAAGGCTCTGATTCCCAGTTCAGAAAGGAATCATTCTGCCAGAGACCACACTTAAAGAAGCAAGGCTGCATAGACCATAAGTGTAGCTGACTTTTTAAAATCTAAAGCAAGTGAGCCAACTGGTGCTTTGACGTGGCTTGAGAAACAGTAGCCCTTTTTGCTGGGCCCAAAACAACAGAAGTAAATTAAATTTGACTCTAAGACATCTACAGAATGGTGGTTCTCTGCCTGGGGTTTTCTGTCCCTCTGAGGATATTTTGCAATGTTCTGAGAGGAGCCAGTGCTGTTGGTATCTGATGGGCACATAGCAGAGACATAGCCAAACATACTCAACCCAATAAAGAAGGATCTGGTCTAAAGTGTCAAGAATGCTAAGGTTAAAAACCATATAAAAAAGAAAACAAAATGATTGATGTACTGACTTTGTAAAATTCTGATGAGATATTGTTCCAGCTATGGTGGTGGAAATAAGAGGAACCTGGTATTTCTGCAAACCTCATGTCTGGGGTGCTTAAAGTATCACGCTCCTCCCTGCTCCCCCACCCCCCCCCACTGCCCCCAGCTTTGTCTTTGTACTTGAAACCCCAAGGCAGGCAGCTGTGTGCCTCTGTGGTTCTATGCTGTCTGCTGCGCATCTCTGCACCTCAGAAGACTCCAGATAGAGAATCACTCCTTGCAATCAAGGACAATATTTTAAGCATTGGAACAAATTTGGATCATTTAAGTAAGTAGGTGTACACCGTTAGAAAGGACTACAAAGGGGAGGAGGGGGAACTCAAATCCTATGGAAAAAAATTCTTTTGTTTTAGAAATTTCAAGGGAAATTGTGGTAGCCTAAAATGTCAATCCTTCAAAGATAAGTTCAAGTTTTAGTAGCGTTAGAAACATTATTTTTTCAGTATTTGACTTTCTCTAACTCTGAAGGGATAAATACTAGTGATAGGTATTTTCAATAGCACATTTTAAAGCAATTTTCCCAGCACGTTTTTAAACTAAAATGCTCTGCTGTCTTTGCAATGCCAAATATTATGTCTCTCTTTATCTTAGTTGATGCTGCTGGCTTCATCTCAGACTGACCTTTGTGCCTCTCATGGTCTTCCCTCTTCCACCAGACTTCTGTAATCCATTTTTGAAGAAGACTGAAAATGGTAAGAGAACCCTAAAAATGTTATCTGTAATCTTTCTGCGAATAACTGAAGCCAGTTGGCAAGAGCAATGTTTAAGAGTTGTGCATTGCTTATTTCCTGGGTGAAACTGTTTTGTGCTCTTTCATCATTCAGATTAATTAGGGAAGTATTTTGTAATTTTAGATCAATCAATGCTTGCTCTGTCCAATTTCCTATAAAACTTAAATACCAGCTGGACATGGTGGCACACATCTGTAATCCGGGCACTCTGGAGGCTGAAGCAAGAGGATCATTGCAAGTTCAAGACCAGCCTGAGTTACAAGATGAGCTCAAGGACAGCCTGGACTGCATAATGTGACCCTGTCTCAAAAAGATATAAAGAGTTAGATACACACTGTAGTTAGCAGGAGCAGATATTTGAGTTAGAGACATAGCTTCTATGGGTCTCCTTTCTTCATCCTACATTTTTGGTTTTAAAGCCATGCAAATCATGGAAGCTACTTTGTGCTTTATCTAGCATCTGGTGTTGTGGGGTTGACTATATTGATGGACAGTTTGGGGGTTGCACATAAGACAGCATCCCAAACTCTGATGCTGTCAAAGAAAAACAGAGCTGACAAATAGTCAAAGTGGCACTACAGGGTATAGAGCAATAAGGGAAAAGAGACCTCTTAGAGAACTGTACAGCAAGGAGTAAGGTAGCAGTCAATAGATGAAAAATTACTAAGAGGAAATTTCATGGGTAAGGGGATTCTAGCTAAACTGAGCAGACCAAATTCTTACTGGAGACAGGCAAAGATCCTGTAGATCAAGATGTACATCAAGGTCCTGATCATCTTCTGGAGGGTGGTGAGGAATGCGGATTTGAACAGATACCAAAGGTAACCATAAAAGGTATGCAGGAGGATTCTCAACAAATTAACTTGGTAGGAGTCTTGCTCCAGTTGTGCAATGCAAAGATGGACACAAAACCAAAAAGCCAAGTCACTGAGGCTTAGAGGAACCTGACTGAAGTGTAATCAAGGAGAATATTTGCCAGTGCCTAGTTCTCTCAATCAGTAGCTGGGGGACCTTGTGCCTAACACCCTAACCTTCAGAAGCTCAGTTTCTCTGACTCTGAAAGGAGCATGATAATACTTTCCAGTTGCCTTCAGAGCTACTGTTAGGCTCCAGTAACACTGTTTGTTCAAGTCTTTTGCAAGTGGTGTGGTGCAAGTGTAACTTAGTATGCCAAAACTAAATCAGAAAAAGCCACAAGTGGCCTTTTCAGAAATTATTTTGTCATGCAAATTAGTCACAATGAAGGGTTTTCACTAGGAATCCACTGTGACTTCTAGATCTGACTGTTGGGCTCATTTTATAACTAAGGTCTAATAACGTGTTACTTCTGGGACTACTGTGCTACAAAGGAAATAGCCGCTTCTAGTTTCATTTCCTAGAAACCCAGATGTCTATTTTAATGCGCACACATGACCATATCCTTCCGTGACTCTTGAGGGATGGCACGAACGAAGCCAGTAATGAAGGGAGCTCACATGTTTTGACCACTTACTACTAGTCAAGCATCAGGCTAAGGACTTGATACACATGATTATGTTTGAGCATCAAACCATCCCTGTGAGATACAAATAAGGAAACTGGGGCCTTGAATGTTTAATGAGCTTAAGGATATGGATTGAGCAGCCTGATTCCAGAGCTGCTTGAAAGTCCAGGGTCTCTCAAATGTGGTATGCACTCTACCTGCAGACAATCAATAAATGTGGGTTCCATTATGATATCATAAGAACAAAGGGGAAATTCCTGTATTTTTTTACACAAAGAAACATGGAAACAATTTTCCAAGGAAGAAAAATGAAAAGTCCAATAACACAAGGAAAATATTCCACTTATTATTTGTCATGTCAGATTCTTTAATCTGAAAGTTGGACTTCTCAACTCTTCTTAAAGCAATGAGCAAGCATATGGTGAACCATTTACCAAAATAGTCTCTGCAGCCTGGTAAAGGAAATAGGTCATTTCCCATGTTAGATAAGGATTTAAACCCAAATCCCCCCGCCATGGCTATTACTAAAATGCTTCTCAACATATGAAATAGATACAGGGAGGGGAAACAAGCATTGGAAGGACACATGCCAAAATGTTAACAGTAGCTAAGCAATTTTTAAAATAAAAACATCATCTTACTCTTAACTAATTTCTCCATGGCTAAGCAAAGGGATGAAGAGATATCAAATATGATTATTTAAAAACTTGGAGGGTTGTGCAGGCACTAAAAAAATCATTATGGATTAACTAACCCGTCTCCTTACACTTTAAGACTAGATATTTTTCATCTCAGAGGCTGCCCAAAGTTTAGAGTTGAGGTTGGCAAACTATGGCCTACATGCCACAACCAGTCTGCTTTTGTATAGCTCACAAGCTACAAATGTGATTTTTACTTTTTAAATGATTAAAATATGTCAAAGGAAAATTACTCTTCTATGGTACCTAGAATTTGAATCCAATGATGAAGTGCCCACACATAATTTTACTGTTTGTGCTCTTGTTTCTGTATTATCTATAACTGCTTTTGCACCAATGGCCAAACCCATAAAAAGTAGAATATATACTAGAAGTTATGTAGCACTAAAATATTTCACTAAAAATATTTAGTAAGTTGTTCTTTACAGAAAAATTCATCAATCTGTAGTTATAGAGAACAAGAGGACAGTGTTTAATGTCACATAGGTTCCTATCTTGTAGTCTTCAGTGACAGTTGAATAATAATCATAATAGCTGCTGACTTCCTGATTTGCATAAGGCTACTTTATATCATTTTATTATTTTAGCCTAAAAACTAAGTCTGATAGGGAGTGAATGACAAAAAAATTTTCTCCTTTTTAAAAAAAAACATTGTTATATATTCTTGTACTTTTTTGTATTTTATTTTTTCAGGATTTTTTTGTTGTACAATGGAACTTTGATATATACGGTATTTTTATTTAATAGCAATTAGATCATGATTAGAAGCATTTTAAAATACACGAAAGACGGAATCATTAGTCAGAAATCTGGTAGGGAAATTCCTAGTGGAGGCTCAGCCTATAAACTAATAACACTGAAGTAACTTCCTTATTCACAGGGCTTGATTAGCAACACAAATCTAGTTACCTAACAATTCAGTGCCTTAGTGTCCTGCCTTCTGTAACTGGAAGTCAGTGGATTCTAACTGTGGCATTTTCAATAATTACTTCCCCACTCTCCTCCAGCTATGCAGCCATTTTCTTTGGTTCCACCCGTGTGCATCCAGCTATGGGATCCCCACCCTGGCTTAAAGCCCCCTGGCTTCCACTGCCTCACTGAAATGACTGGCTCCTCTAGAAATGCAGGTTTCAACACAGTCTTTAAGCTCTGGGCTGACTTGGATTTTGTGCCTGCTCTGTGATCTTGAAAGTAGCCTGGGGGAGCAGCAGAAGAATGAAAGGTGTTGCAAGCCTGACACTGAGAAAAGTTTATAGCATGTAGCGACTATCAATACAAGTATTCTAATGAAAACAATACTTCAAAGAAATTGCCATTAAGGTTGCTTGTATAATCCACAATTCTCTCTGCAAATACAAGTAAAGTACACGTGTATGTATTCATCATAAAGAGATCCCATGCTTTATGTGATTTTGATGCTTTCTTTAAAAATCCACTTTATTTTTATTACTTAATAGTAGACCTTACACAGCTTTTCATTTCAAAATCTACAGCTGTACTATTAGTGGTTTCCTATTTTTAACCACTCTGCCAATCTGATGGTTCCCATCCAGTTCTTCCCATTTGTAATATTTCTGAGCTGAATCAAATGAACACAGTGGTTTTATCTGAATACATATAATGTTTAGAACTATAAAAAGATGGATTAGCTGTTTTCTCCTTCTGTGAAATCCTTGAGAAGCTAATGTTTAAAGGCTTTGCTTAGATCATTTTGAAACAGCAGCAGCCTGAAATTCTGGGGGGCTGTGAAGACCTTAACTGAGGAGAGTTCCTGGCAGATGTTTCGGGGCCACGGAGGGACTCCAGATCAACCATCAATGTTCTAGAATAAGCACAACGGAAAGGGACCATTTATGTTAGATAGCTTAGCACTCCCCACTCCCAGTCTGTAGATGAGAAAGTCAAAGTTTAGGAGAATTTACTTGGGAGCTCTGTGTAGAAAATCTGAATCCTAACCTGCTGTTTAGCATGCAAGATGCTAACTCTTAGAATAAAATACACACAAGAAGTCAAAAAACTCCTGGCATTGCTCTCACTTGTACCAAGACACAAACCGCTCAACCTCACTTCCTCATTTTTTGGCATTTAAGTTCCAGTTACAGACATCTCCTCTTCCTCTTCCTCCTCCTCCTCCTCCTCCTCCTCCTCCTCCTCCTCAGATTGCAACCATATATCTCTTACAAACTTGCACAGTTTTGAAGATAAAAATATTACTTGCAAAACATGAAGTTAGGAACATCTTGGTAAATGTTTCTTCCTATTCATAATCAAATCTCTACAGCCACGAACAATCTAGTGAGAAACTGATATAGATTTAAAATTAAGAGAATTCAGTTCAGAGTACAAGTTTAAATCCTGCCATCAAAATTAAGCACCCAAGTGTGGCTTTTGCCATTTTGGGTTTTTTGTTTTGTTTTGTGTTTTTGTTTTTTGAGACAGCATCTAACTATGTTCAAGGGCAACCCAGACTCACTACATAGCCCAGTCTTGAACCCACAATTTAGCCCTCAATTGGCCTTTGACGTTGGATGATCCTCCTGCCTCAGGCTCCTGAGTCCTGGCATTATAGGTGTGTGCCACAAGGCCCAGCAATTTTTGCCACTTTGACGAGGTGTTTACCTAAATTTTTGTTTGAAGCATGAACAAGCAGCATTACATCTAGTATTGAGGCTTTGTCTCATAATCACTTTATTTGTCTCATCATGTATTTTCCTGATAGCAGAGAGGGCTCTACACAAGAAATAGGCATATTTTCTGTTCTAGCACAATAATATGCACAGACTAGATTCCTGGTAGCATTTGTTGAATGGCTACATATGCACACAATTCCTTAATATGAAGGTAAAACTCAAGGTTCCTTTAAATTTGAAAATTCATAAACTGCCCTTATGTACCATTGCTGGACATAGCATACCATTCATAAGAAATACAGCATCAAAAACAGTCTCTTTTTCCCCCTTCAGCTTGGTTCTATTCAAAGCATAAATATACTTTTTAAATATTTGGAGATTTTTCTTACAAAAACGTCCAATTTCCATCCTCCAAAAACCCGAAATAGTACAAAATATAAAACAACAGAGTGCCAAGAATCATTTAATCCCAAAGGAAATTACTCAAAATGCATCAACAAATGACATTATACCAAGCCTTTTGCTATCACTACGTGAGGCAGCTTGAAGAAGATTGGTCAAAATCTTGGTCTGAATCTTGGCTTGAAATTGTCTCTCTGCTCTCTGCTTCCTCATCAGTAAAGCAAGAATATTAATATGTCATTTCAACTTCAGGATGAAGGATCAGTAATGTAATATAAGCAATATGTTTCTCTTAGCACCTGGCATACAAGTACGGAATAAAAGGCAGCTTTTATTTTAAAACATGCAAACTTGCAAATGACTGATGGCTTCTCAACTTGAATTCTACATTTTCCATTTTAACAAATGAGGTGATTTACTATGAGCATAGAAACACCTGTGCACACAAACTCACACATTCCCATTTCTACCATAATTACTTCACTAATTGAGCATCCAAATTTACCCAGTGTATTTGCATGAGTAATTAGCCATGATTCATCACCAAATCCTGGCTTATGTCTTGTGTGCTATGCTATTTTATAAATCAAATTACTGAATGATACACGTCTTTAGGCACTCATTTCCCCAAAACAAGCAAAACAAAATAACATGCATTATTTGTAACACATGAATAAATACACCTGGCTTAGTGCAAAATCTTTAAATTTAAAAAAAAAAAATTAATGGAAGCTGACATAAGAGTGAAGCATGGAATTCCCAATTGTCTGAAAGGATATACTTAAGAAACTTTCCACTGGAATAAAGGAATATTACACATTTGTAAGCCATGCTCTTTAAAAAATCTTTATGTTTGGAAAACTCGCCGTAACCAACTTAGACTTTATTCTTGAGTCCATTTTTCTCCTTACCTACTAGATTAGAGCCCAGCTTTCTCTCTGCAGTTAATCTTCCTTCTGGCTGGAGTCTTGGAATGCAGACATTCTGGAAGTTCCAAATTTCAGGCTTCCAGCATGGCTGGAGGGATCACCTAGAGGCATCTTATCTCCCAGGTAGAAATGTGAGGCCTTGGGCTTGATGATAAGTGTGCGCTTGGGAAGCTTTATCCTGCGCTGCAGCCTGCAGGTCTGTTCCCAGGTGAGATAAATTAGCTCTGTGCTTTTGCTGCTGTCTTGGGTTCAAAGGGGCAACACTTCTGGGGAAAGTGCGACAAGGGAGTATTTCCATAGCTCCACTTCCTTATCTCTTCCTCCCCTACCAATGATACCATCTCCCGTCTTTTGCACATTTTCCCCATTCCAACCCTTCCTCTAGAGGCCCCGGTGGCCACTCCTTGCCCCCTTGACAAAATCTGATCTTCAGAAGCAAATTTTATTAGTTAGGATTGTTGAATTAGGGACTCCTGTGGGATATTTAAGACAGTTTAAAGCTTTGGTTTCCTCGGCAGTTAGCTCTTTTCACTCATTATGTGGCAGTCATCATTATGATGGAGGCTATGTAAAGACAAAATATGGTTTCTGGGCCTAAAGGTGTTCCCAAAGGAAAGGGAGAGATAAAGGTGCTACAGTAGAACATCTAATGGTGCAAGTTTTGTCTCTGAATTACCTATGTCCCACCTGGGGCAAGCAACAACATCTCTGCATCTGACTTTCCTTATTGGAAGTGAACGTACCTCTTAGAATTGGTAAAAAGGGTAAATCGTATTGAAATCGCATCGTGTACAGTTTTGCGTAAGCCTTGGTAGACTTGGACTGAGAGTTAATTCCATGCACAGAGTAATACAGTACAACCTGAGATTTTATCTAGACCAGAGGTCTGCAGATGAGGACATGTAGCCTATAATCTGTCACACCACCTGCTTTGTTTTTGTTGTTCTTTTTAGAGACAAGTTCTTGCCATGTAGTCCACATTGGCCTTGAACTCACTGGGTAGCTTAGGCTGGCCTTAAATTCATGGCAGTCCTCCTGCCTCAGCCTGAGATTATGAGAAAGAATTGATAATAAAAATCAAAATTCCACTGACTCCTATTGATTCTTCCATTGACAAGTACAAATTGTATGTCTACCAGGGACAGGAGATACATTATCTTTGCCCATAAACAGCACAAAACTTTTTGGAAGGGAGAAAACAATCTAAAGTACGATGTAGAAATCCATTATTTCTGTTTTTCGGTACCATGAATCAAACTCAGCTAGGATTATAGGCATGTGCCCCTTCACCCGGCAACCACATGCCTTTACACATCCTGTTAGCTTAGAATAAGCTTTATAATTCTAATAAATCACATTTTAAATGATTACCAAAGTTCCTGCATAATGTTTTTAATTTTGCCTAAAGTATCACTTTATATAAGAAGTTTGCTAACTTCTGATCTAGACCAGTGTTGTCTTTATGAATGATGAAAATGTTTTGTATCTGTATCCTCAAATACATTGACTACTAACTTAATGTGGCTTTTGAGCACTTAAAATAGTGTGACTAATGAGATAGAATTTTACAATTTGTTTATCATTAAATAACCACATGTGACTGGTGGTTACTCCAGCTCTAGACAATGTTAAGTCTTATGACTCTGTGTTCCATTTCTCTCTCTGTGTTCTATGCCTTCTTTCTGTTCTGTGATGCTCTCTCTCAATTTAGTCAACTATCCTGAGGCTACTTAACTCAAGGAGAAGGCAGCTCTCTTGATCAGATTTTTACCCTGGACTGGTTTTTATTGTCTGCCAGAAAATGCTTAATGGGAAGTGCTTGAAAAATGCATGTGACCATGTACTCATTTCCTCCAAGGCTTTGACTACCCATCCCATATGCTTTGGTTTCGGGAAAATTGTTGGTTTTTTCAACTCAACTGAGCCCCAAATGTTGAAAGTTTTAATCAGGTTAGAGTTCAAGGCTGCAGGCAGACAAAACCTCTCTTAGCAAATCTATATTTCTTTTCAGCCCTGCCTGAAGACTGGCAAGTTTCAGCCCTAGTTCATGTCTCTCATAAGACTGCTAAACACCAGCAAGAAGGCACCAATACACATTACCATTATGAGTGTTGCCCAGCCAGTTCCGTTAAGGGTAAAGTCACAGTTGGAGTGTGTTCCACTTTCAAACCAGAGGTAACAGATGAAAATGTTATCAAGTGCTATGCAATTGCCTAACATGAGCCACTAGTTTTCCAGTCTCCAATATCTGAATCTTTCTTGTCCTTAGCCTGACAAAACCAACATAACCTAGGTGTTTTCATGGATAGTAAATTATCTCCAAATTCTATGCTGGTTAATATTAGGTTTGCATTTGTGCAATGAACATATAATTAACATTGGCTTAGCATGAAAATTTTCTTATTTGTCATAAACTCCTGGAAGTCCGCAATTCAGAACCATTTATTACTACTGGAATGTATGAGATCATACAAGGAATTGTCAGGATATTTTGAATCACCTATCCTGTTGCTCCATCATGAACAACACATTTCCCTCATTTCAGCATACAAGATGGCTGTCTACTATATCCATGTTACAAGAAACTGCATGAAAGTACAAGAGAAGAAGGAGACTAGGTCCATTGTTTATCAAAGACACATCCCAGAAATTGTATACCTCACTTTTTCTCAAATCCCATTGGCCACATGGCCAATCCTTAATCACATTGGCCATTGTTAGCTGCAAGGGAGTCTGGGAAATATAATCATTTTTCATAGTGTGTATGTCCAACTGAAAATGGAACTCCTGTCACTATGACATGAGGGAAAGGGGGAAAGATACCAGATGTATAGCAATCTCTGAACTCCAGTGACAATGAAAGATTTAATTGAAATGATCAGAAACTATCTCATAAAATAAGAACAGCATACATTTAAACTACACATAATATGATCTTTGGCCAGATGTGGCGGCATATGCCTAGAATCCTAGCACTTCGGAGGCTAAAGCAGGAGGATCGCTGTGAGTTCAATATCAGTTTGAGCTACAAAGTGAGTTCAAGGCCAGCCTGATCATCAGCATCTTTTTTCTGGAAAGAAAAAGAAATAATGGATTTCTTTCCAGGGATATAGCTCAGTGGCACAGTACCTCCCTGGCAAGCACAAGGTCCTGAGTTTGATTCTGGAAAAGAAAGAAAGAAAGAAAGAAAGAAAGAAAGAAAGAAAGAAAGAAAGAAAGAAAGAAAAGAAAGAAAGAGAAATAGTGTATTTCTACATTGTATTTTAGATTTCTGGATTATTTTCTCCCTTCCAAAAATTTTTGTGCTCTTTGAGGGCAGAAAGGATGTGTCTCTTGCCCCTGGTAGATATCCAATTTGTACTTGTCAATGGAAGAATCAAGAGGAGTCAATGAAATCCTGATATTTATTATCAATTCTTTCTCATGAGCTACTTGGGTACAATTTCTAGCTAATGAATCATTGGAATAATGTCTGGTTCAGGCTCATTATCTTGGTCCTAAATATTGAGAGTGGCATGATGGCTGGGTCTTTGGTATGCCCCATTTGTTGTTTTGGTGTGTGTCATTGTCTTGTGGAACATCTCTGGGACTCAGAGAGTGCATGGGTAATGTACTACCAAGCCAGCACTAGGACCCAGTTCTTGTAATCCTTAACCCAGTGTTCATTCCACAGTCTCAGGTGTGATCAGTGAGGAGAGGAGAAGACAGGGGTGGGAAAGGGTACTTCTGTGTCCTTTGATCCTAGAAGGCTTCTTATAGAAGGGACGGAAGGAGCGACCCTTCCTGAGTCTGAGAGTGTAGTATGAAAGAGACTTCTCTGAAGAGAACTATTTTTAGAGTGTTTTGTTTCACTTCATCATTCATTCATGAATTCATTGTTTCGTTCATGTATTTACCAAACATAACAGAGTACTAGGTTCAGGTATATTTTACCTGAGGACACACAAAGCCCAGCTCTCTTGGAGCATATATTCTCCTACAGAACAGATAGTGAATGAATAACATTGGCAAAATAATTTCTGGTTGTGCTAAGTGCTCTGAAAGCAAAGCAGTCTATTTCAGAATGTATATACCACTCCACAGTTCAGTTGACTCATCCATAAAATGCAAATAGAGAGACCCGCAATTACAAAATGCCAAATATGAAAGCTTTGTCCTCACTTGATGGCCACATGATGTAATTTGATGCATTTGGAAGGAGAATCTTTATCTAAACTGAAGATCTAGCTATTCTTTTTTTTTCTTACAAAAACTTCCACTCAGTGGAAAACACTGTGTACCAATGCAGAAATTTATGTGCTCAAATGGGACCTGTTGCCCAACCTCACTAGCTATTATATAATACAAGCTACATGCATTGTGAAATCTGAAAATTTTTGAAATCCAGGACATTATCTAGTCCCAAAGATTATTAGGGTTTTAAGACCTGTAGTAGTTTCTCCAGGCTACTGTGAGAATTAAACTAGTGAATACATATATTTTTTTCCAGGTCAGAGAGGCAGACTAGAGCCAGAACATGCACAACAGAAGCAATAGAAGAAAGACAAAATTTCATGCAAAGTGTAATAGATTAATGTAATTGATCTTATTCACATTTATAGAGAATGCTCTGATGCTGATTGGTAACTTGTACAGAATAAGGTGAAGCAGGGAGATCAGTTTGGAAGTCATTGCAGTAGTCCAGGTGAGTGAAATGACTGACTGGAGTAGGGAAGTGGCAGTAGGCTGGGAGAAAAGTGGACATATTCAAGGCACAATTTAGAAATAAGGGGAACACTGGTTGTCTAATAAAGTTTGCCTTTGAATTTACACATCAGCATGCAAAAGCTCACGATGTCACAGTCCTTGTCTCAGCCATGTTAAGCCCAGTGACACAGCGTACTCAAATGCAGGCTTCTAAGAGGAGTTCTCTTGCTCATCTTCCCATTTGAACAAGCTCTTCCTCCTACTTCCTATTATCTCTCCTCTACTCTGCTCCTTAAGGGAAACGATATGTAAAGGAAGTAAATGATTTGGAAGAAAAGAATGGAAATAGAGCTTTTGTAAATGTGAAGGAGAAGAAGGATTGGAGGGAGGGCAGGTGCAGGGGAGACAGTAAAAAACTAAAATGTGCTGTGTACGTGTAGAGCCCCCATGACCAATGCAGTCATTATATACTAATAAATATGTGCTAATAGAAAATACAATATGAGAAGAAAACAAGAGGGAGGGAGAGAAAGACCAGTTCTGTGCATGTCTCCCCAGCTCTGCGTTCAGGCGACACCACACTGGTAGTTTGAAACTGGCTGTGGTAGGAACATCTATGCTGTGGAATTTGACAAATACTACAAATCAGAACAACACATGAAGGAGTTTTGTTGGGGGCTGTGGGGCAGAGAGGAAACGCCAGCAGTTAAACATTTGCCAGCATGCCGCTGATTAAGGCATCACTTTATTTTCCCATAAGCAAACTTCTTAGAGTTTCCACTTTCCTCAAGCCACAAAATATTTCAATATTTTAGTAATCTCGGTTTGATGATCTCGGTCTCGATCACTTCTTGTTTTTAAATCAGTTAATTCAGGGACACTCCCACTTCTTCCTAGGGTCTCATACAGATTCATAAGAATAGGATGAGAAGAGAGCTCTGGGTTCATGATGGTCCTTTATCCATGCTGTCCCCTCTGGAACACTGCTCAACTCCCTGGTCTGCAGCGTTACTCTCAGAAGCATTGCTTATTGCCTTCTGATGATGAGCCACATGCACCCAGCATGCTCAAGGATCTGGAATCCTATTACCAGGACCCATGTAAGGGGATTACTCTCCTTCATTCCTTTCTCTCTTCTAAAGCTTTTTGTCTTTTCTTGACTCAGGCTCTCCCTACAGACTGAATAGGAAACATTTTCCCTAAACCTTATAGTAATATTTATGCTCTAGGAAGACATGCCATATTTAGTTAAGACCTTCTTGTACCCTTGACTGCCTGCTGCCATATACGCCCAGGTATTTGAGTGCTCCAGTTGGAGTAATATAGCTTTGAAGGATAATTAGAAGTCTGATGGATGAAGATGGTAGGAAAGAATGTCCTGAGTAGAGAGACTTGTAAATTGGAGACCTTGGACATAACATTAAAAGAATTGTATCAGGTAAACTCCCATAAGCAGACAGGGAAAAATTATGGAAGATTTCAGAGCTCATGATAAAACGTTTGAGTGCATACTGTAAGCAAGAAAACAAAACAAAAATCAGTTTAGAGGCACTGCAGCAAGACAATGATTAATGTTAGGGAAGTTTGATGGATAATATGGATTGGAAGAGTGCCAGCCTCAAGACAGAGCTTTGGACCAGAGCAAGGCCAGAGTAATTCCAACTGGTCCTGTGGTAGCTAAAATGGAAAAGCAAGAAGAAAGTGAGAAGGATGATGAAGGAGGTCAACTGGTCTCCCCGAATGGGCTTAATGTCATAGGGAGGAAACCCAGTGTAGTGAAAGGAGAAAAGACAGTTTCATGCACCTAAATTCAACAAATTTTAGGCATGTAAAGGTGGGTGAAAAAGTTCTTGGAGAACCTTCTGAGCTGTCTTGCATTGGAGAAAAAGAAAGGCGGGGGAAGTTTTATGTGTCTGTTAGAAGAATTAAGTAAACTGGTCTATTAGATAGTAACATGATTGGTGGATTCGCTCAACTGGGAGGACAAAATCATTAATTTAGCTAGAAACCTATTGTAGAAACACAGGTTGGATCTTTCCATATTTAAGTTCTTTTTCAATGAAAACTGTTGTTCTGAAGTAAAATGCTGATAGAAATCCAGAAACATGACAGCGAAGCCATGGTTAAACCACCCTCTAAGGCAGGTCCCGTTGAGCGTAATTTGGTGAGTAGTAAAGCTCTTTGGCATTTCTCATATTCTCTTTAAATGCCTTTCTTTCCAGGCTCCTTTGTCTCTCATACTAAACCTACATGCCCAGGAATCACCTTTCTGGGTAGGTTCCCATGTCCCATTTTGCCTAGGGACCCTTGTTTCTTGTATATAGTCTTAGCATGATTAACAGCTGACCTCTCACTCCTATAAGGATCCCACTTGACCAGTTGTATGGTTACAGGTCACCCAGATGTCAATGTCTGCCCCTGCCATCTCCTTTTGAAATTTATGCACTGGAAACACAATGCATAGGGAAAACACACATCTACAAATCATCTTGGAGATGATTTCCAAAAACAATCCAAGATGAGAACCAGCCTATAAAATGGTAGTGCCAAGATGAGATATCAGAAGGGTATACTTGATAATGAAGTGCCATTTGTTGAGTGGGTGACCTTGGGAAAGCCAGTTATTATTGCTAAGTCGTGTCTTAATTTGCTGTAAAGGGATCATGGATTGCTTCTTTTCCTACTAGAATATTATGAGGCTTGAATATTATGAGAGACCCCAATGATATTTACCAGGGCAGCCTTAGAAAGTAAACAAATTACTAAAATCTTAGTGCATTATTCTTACCAAGTGTACTTGTGTTTGTGAACATTCCTTGATCCTTCAAATTTTAGATTTTGGCAGCTAATCAATGGCTTTTTCTCAGTAGGATACTGTATGACAGCAGGTAGGAAAATACTACTTCTATGCCTTAAGAGCTACTTTGCTAGAAAGCTAAGGTGATATATATATATATATATATATATATATATATATATATATATATGAAAAGCTCAGTGACTGATAAAATTTCAGGGTTGAAGGTGCTATTTAAGCTATCAAAAACAGGATCTGAGTTGTTTATTTTTACAGTGTAGCAAAAGAGGTTCAGCAAATGGAACTTTTGCATTCTAAATTTTGGTATATTTTGAAACAATAATTTATTATTTCTTGCATTTTTCAGGGGCTTCCAATGTGGAAACTGAAGAGACAATTTCTTATCCTTCTAAACATGATTCTAATTTCCAGACTCCTTGGGGATAGATGGTTTCCTAAAACCCTTCCCTGTGATGTCAGTCTGGATGCTTCAAAGACCCATGTGATTGTGGACTGCACGGATAAGCATTTGACAAAAATTCCTGAAGGTATTCCCACCAATGTCACCAACCTCACCCTCACTATTAACCACATACCAAGCATTTCCCCAGACTCCTTCCGCAACCTGGACCATCTGATAGAGGTTGATTTCAGATGCAACTGTATACCTATTCGAAC
Organism: Hydrochoerus hydrochaeris; assembly: GCA_004027455.1. Lineage (NCBI taxonomy): Eukaryota > Metazoa > Chordata > Mammalia > Rodentia > Hydrochaeridae > Hydrochoerus > Hydrochoerus hydrochaeris. Next base: position 31,948 of record PVLA01011670.1, read on the forward strand.
AGGGCCCAAAAACAATGTGTGTACCAAGAGACTGCAGATTAAACCTAGAAGCTTTACTAGTCTCACTTATTTAAAATCCCTTTACCTGGATGGAAACCAGCTTCTAGAGATACCTCAGGACCTTCCACCCAGCTTGCAGCTTCTGAGTCTTGAGGCCAACAATATCTTTTTCATCATGAAGGAGAATCTAACAGAACTGGTCAACATAGAAATGCTCTACTTGGGCCAAAACTGTTATTATCGCAATCCTTGTAATGTTTCCTATTCAGTTGAAAAAAATACCTTCCTAAACCTGAGAAATTTAAAAGTGCTCTCACTGAAATCTAACAATATCACAGCTGTCCCCACTGTTTTGCCATCCAATTTAACAGAACTCTATCTTCACAATAACATCATTACAAATATCCAAGAAGACGATTTTAGTAACCTCAACCAATTGCAAATTCTTGACCTAAGTGGAAATTGCCCTCGTTGTTATAATGTCCCATTTCCTTGCACACCCTGTGAAAATAACTCCCCCTTGCAGATTCATATAAAAGCTTTTGACGCACTGACAGAACTACAAATATTACGTCTACACAGCAACTCTCTTCAGCATGTGCCCCCAAGATGGTTTAAAAATATGAAAAACCTTAAAGAACTAGACCTTTCTCAGAACTACTTGGCCAGAGAAATTGGGGATGCCAAATTTTTGCAGTTTCTCCCCAACCTCATCCAACTGGATCTGTCTTTCAATTATGAACTTCAAGTCTATCATACATTTATAAATCTATCATATTCATTTTCTTCATTGAAAAACCTGAAAATTTTGAGAATTAAAGGATATGTCTTTAAAGAGCTGACAAGCTGGAATCTTTTACCCTTACGTGATCTTCACAACCTTGAAGTTCTTGATCTAGGCACTAACTTTATAAAAATTGCTAACCTCAGCATATTTAATCAATTTCAGAATTTGAAAGTCATAGATCTTTCAGTGAATAAAATATCACCTTCAGGGGATTCGAGTGAAACTGGCTTCTGCTCAAACACCATGACTTCTGTAGGAGGTTATACACCCCGGGTCTTTGAGACGTTACATTATTTCAGATATGATGAGTATGCAAGGAGTTGCAGGTTCAAAAACAAAGAGGTTCCTTTGTTGGATTTTAATGATGATTGCTACATGTATGGGCAGACCTTGGACCTGAGTAGAAATAATATATTTTTTGTCAATCCCTCTGATTTTCAGCACCTTTCTTTCCTCAAGTGCCTCAACTTATCAGGAAATGCCATTGGCCAAACTCTCAATGGCAGTGAATTCCAACATTTACAACAGCTGAAATACTTAGACTACTCTAATAACCGGCTTGATTTACTCCATTCCACAGCATTTGAGGCACTTCACAACCTGGAAGTTCTAGATTTAAGTAGTAACAGCCATTATTTTCAATCAGAAGGAATTACTCACATGCTCAACTTTACCAAGAATCTAAAATTTCTGAAGAAACTGATGATGAATGACAATGACATCTCTACCTCCAGCAGCAGGACCATGGAGAGCGAATCTCTTAAAATTCTGGAATTCAGAGGGAATCACTTAGATATTTTATGGCGAGATGGTGATAATAGATATTTAAAATTCTTCAAGAATCTGCTAAATTTGGAAGAATTAGACATCTCTAGAAATTTCCTGAGTTTCTTGCCTCCTGATGTTTTCGATGGCATGCCTCTAAGTCTAAAAAATCTCTCTTTGGCCAAAAATGGGCTCAAATCTTTCAACTGGGGAAAACTCTCACTTCTGAAGAATCTGGAAATTTTGGACCTCAGTCACAACCTACTGACAACTGTCCCTAAGAGATTATCCAACTGTTCCAGAAGCATCAAGAAACTGATTCTTATGAAGAATCAAATCAGGTATCTGACAAAGCATTTTCTAGAAGATGCTTTCCAGTTGCGGTATCTCGACCTCAGTTCAAATAAAATCCAGATTATCCAAAAAAGCAGCTTCCCAGAAAATGTCCTCAACAATTTGGAGATGTTGCTTCTACATCACAATCGGTTTCTGTGCAACTGTGAGGCTGTGTGGTTTGTGTGGTGGGTTAATCATACAGAGGTGACTATTCCTTACCTGGCCACAGAAGTGACTTGTATGGGGCCAGGAGCACACAAAGGCCAAAGTGTTGTTTCTCTGGATCTATATACCTGTGAGCTAGATCTGACTAACCTGATTCTGTTCTCGTTTTCCGTATCTGTAGCTCTCTTTCTGATGGTGGTTATGACAGCAAGCCACCTGTACTTCTGGGATGTGTGGTACATTTACCATTTCTGCAAAGCCAGGATAAGGGGGTATCAGCGTCTGCGATCAGCAGAATGTTGCTATGATGCTTTTATTGTGTATGACACTAAAGACCCAGCTGTCACAGAGTGGGTTTTCGATGAGTTGGTGGCCAGATTGGAAGACCCAAGAGAGAAACATTTTAATTTATGTCTGGAAGAAAGGGACTGGTTACCAGGACAGCCAGTTCTAGAAAATCTTTCACAGAGCATACAGCTTAGCAAAAAGACAGTGTTTGTGATGACAGAAAAATATGCAAAGACTGAGAATTTTAAAATAGCATTTTACTTATCCCATCAGAGGCTGATGGATGAAAAAGTAGACGTGATTATCTTGATATTCCTTGAAAAGCCCCTTAAGAAGTCCAAGTTTCTTCAGCTCCGGAAAAGGCTCTGTGGGAGTTCTGTCCTTGAGTGGCCAACAAATCCACAGGCTCATCTGTATTTCTGGCAGTGTCTTAAAAATGCTCTGGCCATGGACAATCATGTTGCCTATAGTCAGCTGTTCAAGGAAACCGTCTAGTTCTTCTTTCTGAAAAGTGACCACCCAGCTTACCCAGGGGATGCCTGGTTGTGTGAATTTTCTCAAACATATTTCATTGAAAGAGTGTTTTGAAATTCTCCAAGATCTGGGATTGCTCATATCAGAGGGGAGTTACCAATGTATGGCAAAGGAATTGGAAAGATGATATTTGAATAATGTATCAAGTTTTCTTTCTATTTTTTTTTCATGTGTCCTTTTGCCTGTGAGTCTCCCGACTTAGCTCTTGTATAAAACACTCTGGGAAGAAGGACGGCAAGAAGAGAGCTCAAGACTCTGGTTCATTTGCATCTGTTATTATTAAATATATACACAATTGTGACACTGAGAAGAACCATGTTTTCACTGACATGTTGCAAAATAGGGTGTGATAAACTTAAGCTCTGTCTGCGTGACACAAAATGGTCTATGTGATCAGAATTGGTTTAATGAGATTAAAAGCCCAGTTAAGAACTCAACCAATTTCTTCAGCATCATCTAGTGCCCTCTTCTGTGCTGACCAAATGTTGGTTTTGTTCCCATTTACCTGTTGCTGGGCTCACTGGGGAAACAGGGAAATGACTTTACCATTGATGGACATAGTCTATCTACAAATGGAAAAAGATTAAATTATCTACCCCTATGCAAAATGATGCTCACTACCTTTGATAACAGTCTACTTGCTGCAATATTATTGTCTGCACTGAAAAACACTATATCCAAAGAAACAGCCATATTCAATGATCTTTGAAATTATTTTGTTAATTAATTCAACATATTTGTAAATATCTGCAACTTTAACCTGCCAACGTTAGATGGTTATGATGGTAAATGCAAAAGGTGGATGGAAAGAATATGCACTTATTTATAGTTCTCAGGAAGAAAATTAGTTGGATGACAACTACATAAATTCCTTTTGTTTTTGACGGGAGGAGGAGAAGAAGCAGAGGTTGACAGACTTCACATTGAGAAAGCAGCAGTTTTGAACTTCGACTTTTGTATTCAAAGACAGCAGAATGGACTAAGATATTATTAAGACAAACTGGGCATAAATTTGCATGAGTTCAAAGCTTGTAATCTGAACAACTTGCTTTAGTTCATGAAAACGTATCTACAGAGTTGTCTGTGCTATTTTGAAAATAGTGTATATAGGTTCCAGATCTGGAGCACTAGCTCAGAGAAACTGTATTTTCTTCATGTAGAAATGTCAAAATTTTTAAGCGTAGCTGTGACTACTTAGTACATGAATTATTTCCAAAGGACATTTAATCAATTGATAGGGGTCATGAATTCCCAAATTAAACTCTGGAATGGTAGAGAGGTAATTATGTTGCTAGAGTCAACTATTTTTTAACTTCTATTAGCTTTGTTGTGCTCAATAGACTTCCTTCTTCCTCAGTAAAAACAAACAAAAAAGGCTCCTGACCGTTATCAATTTTCTTCCATTAAAATACATAAAAGGGGCGGGGAATTTGGTTCAGCAGCACAAGTGCCTTCCTGGCAAGCACAAGGTTGTGAGTTTGATCCCCAGTATTAAATAAATAAATGTACAAAGTTTCAAAGATTTTGGTGATTAATAAATCATAAATCACTTAGAGGCAACTTAAACATCTTCTGAAGTGGATTAAGAGGAAGAGAAACTAAGAATAATGCAACTCGGAAACCGCAGCACATTTTGTCATGAGGTTAAGCCCAGTGGTTTGGTGGAGGAAAACAGGCGAGCGCATCAACAGATGGTCTTTATCTAATCCCTTCATAGTCTTGACCACTCGCTCACTTAACTATCTGGAGTCACTCAGCAGAGTTTTGTAGGAATGGGGCTGTTCATAGGTGACTCAAATGCAAAACCACCACCTCAGTCTACCAGGAGAATGGGACCCAAGTACCCCATAAAGCTCTGAGTGTGAGGCTTCTCTGCTGACCCACCTACGGGCAGCTCTGCTGCAGAAGGTAAGATCCTGCTCCGCCATCAAGATTTGGCTCCCAGTTTATTTCAACCCTGAACCTGGCAAGGTTGTGTCCCTCTTCCTAGAGAGCAAAACAAGGGCATTTTTATGATCGAAGCCAAGGGACACCTTGGGCAAGGCACATGCTACACTTGAGAAAAGGGCAAAGGAAGCGCCTGTATTCTGGAGAGGAGAGAATAAAATGGGTGTCATCGTGGGCCCATTCCTGAATCAGGTTCTCTAGGCCAGCATCCTGTCTCCTTGCTGCACCATATGTCTAAATACCCTTCTACCCACATGCTCTCTTAATGTAGTCAGGGCGTGCAGTGTAAGTGAAGGGATACAGAGATCTGAGAACCTGGCGTCTCGTACCGTCTCCAAAATGCTGTGATGAGTGAAGCTGGGAAAGAATACACCGTGTTCTTTCTGATGAGGCCTTTTCCTTCCCATAATGCATGGGGTTTTGGGGGGGGGGTTGTTTTCATCCGAGTCTCAGTGCATAAGAGAAGCAGAGTGCACATCCTGCTAGCTCTTTATGACCCACTTGTTAAATGGAGGTGGAGCTGATGTTGGAGTTTTTCTCTGTCTCTTCTGCACATGCTCAGTGAGCTGAGAACACCGCTTATGGGGAAGACTGGTTACAAAGACTGTGGGAAGTCTCTTCTCCTCGGAGGTTTTTAGGTGCCAGAAGCTGGGAGGAGTTAGTTACAAGACACAAAGCCAGTTGCAAATAATGGAATGTGGAACCTTTGGCCCTAACGAACACTGGGAACTTCTTTTTAGCATCTGAAGCATAGATAGTGAGCAATGTGGGAAGGAAACAAGCAAAGGACATGATTGAAAGGACTCGAAAGGATGACATACTTTGAGAACACCAAGCAGAAAATTAACCCATTTTGCTAAATTCATATAACAAAGAGAACATGAAACCAACCAACTAACTAACTTATACAGAGGAGAGGAAAGGTTAGAAAGGAGAAAAAGTCCCCAGCTCACGGTGAGGTTGTATGGTAAGAGTCTTGGTAACACTGGAGTCATCCATTCCACTGGGAATGGAATATGTGGGGTAGTTTCATGCTGCTTTAAGTCTTCTTTCTTTGCCACTGTTCTTTTTTTGCTTCCTCTTCTCTCTCCATTTCTTTTTGACTATGCACAACCACAGCAAGCCTCATGTCACGCACAAAAATGAAGAGAAGGCAGCAGATAGGCAGGTGGATTCTTCCCTGGAGAAAGGCGATTATGCATGTACGTTTGATTTAAAACTTGTCTGTGCCTCACACGCCAAGAGTGAATCCCCACATGCTCCAGAGAGCACAACCCTCTCTAATAAGCTCTGTAAAAACTTCCCTGGGTAACACTGGCTGCATCCCCTGCCACATTCAAATTCATATTCTTTCTACTTCCTTCAACTTTCAAGAATGGGCTTCAGAAAACTGGATGCAACCTGATCGCCTGCCTTGAATATTTTCCCCAATCTCAGGTTGTAATTCAGTTCTAACATGTTTACTATGGCATTTTAGCGATTTATTTTTTCATAGGTTTATCACTGCACCTTCTTGATGGCTTATATTAATTCAATGTTTTGGAAAAGCACCGACTTAGAGTGACCAAGAAAGTTTGAGTCAGCATCTTCCCACAAGCCTCCCACTAGAAATAGTGTGGAAGGATTTGGAGGAAAAGAAGAAGTCCTGGTGGCCATGGCAGTTTTCAGATATCTCCAGAGCTTGCTGGGGGACAAGGGGAAACACGTGGTGGTTACTTCTACAGACAGAAATGATTTTCTGGCTGGTGACAACACTTAAGGTGACAGAGATTGCCAACTTGGAGGTCATCATGCTCATGTATGATACAGAATAAGATGTGGATTCCAGGAACTTTTTAAACAGTGAATTGCATGAGTTGATATCTTCAGTAAAACTTTGTAGTAATAGCCACATAATCTGTATCTGTGGCTCATTTTCCAGTGGGACTGCCATGCTAAGAAGGTGGCTCTAGCTGGAGAATTAGGTCTTGACTGTTGTTAAACAGAAGGTGAATAACATTCCTGGGCAAGGTCCAAATGGAGGCTCACCATGCAGGACCTAGTGACTTGGTGACATGCATTAAATAAAACAGTTTCTAGTTCCTATCTCTCGCTCTTAAGCCTGAAGTTGACACAGTGTTGTTGCCTGTGGACTGAGTCATCCTACCTGAAATCCCTGCTTAATTTATAACCTACCTGGGGTTGTTTTGACACATTACTCCTGTCCATTAACACAACGCAGTAGAGTAACTGGTGAGATGATCAGGTCTCCAGAGTGTACAACAGGAGGCATGTTCTGAATAGATAGGATGCATTTCCAAATAACCCCAACCTTAGGTCTTACTCATGAAGATGGGACCAGAGAGGGAGTGAGAACCAATGAGAAAGCGAAGAAGATTTTAGGAAGAAGGATGCAAGATAAAGTCACTGGCCCCATGACAATATTACCGAGTGGGGGCTGAAGGGGAAAGAGGAAGGAAGTGACATTTATTAAGTAGCAAATGCAAATTAAATGTTTCATTGGTTCCATTAACTCTTCACATCCCATTTACAAACCTGGCATTATTAGCTTCAACTTAATTAGCTTCCTCAGAGAGGAAGGTGGGATTAGGGAGGTTAAGGGGACTGTGCCAAGCTTACAGAGGAAGTCGTTGGTCATACCCAAAAACTGATCCAGCTCTATCCAACTGGCCCTGTTGTTTCTTTCATTTTATAGGCTGCTGGAGTCACCTAAGAAACTTGAAAACTATGTGGCTTCCAAGCTCCACACCACAGATTCTCATCTTTGGGAGCCATAAATACGCCTTTCTGAAACTAGCTTAGGGACCACAGCAAAAGCCAGCCTACAGGGCACTTTGGGAAGCACTGTATCTTTCTTTGGGATACCAGGGACTTTCAACACAGGGAACAATCCAGCAACAAAATCCTGGGCTCTCAAGTTGGGCTCAGTCGTTCCTTCTCCTTCTGTGTATAAACTTTGATGCTCTTAGAGCCCACATCCAGGCAGTAGGTCTGCACTTCAACTCCAATGCCCCCCACTGAGTATTCTTATTTGGGGGCTAGCGGACATCATTTATTCACATATAGGACTGGCAATTCTGTTCAACGTTAAAAAGTGAACGCAATTTTTGCAAGGATACCGGGACAGATTTAGTTATAGACAAGGGCAGATGGCTAACTAGATCTCAGTCCCCAAAGCCCTGATGAATGGAGCTGCTCCTTGCATTTATAGGGTGAAAAGTTATCTTTTCCATAGTTTTCCTGGCACGGCACCTTACTGAATAAAGACAGTAGCTATGCTTCTGTGAACATCACAGAGTGCCATCTAGTGGACTGAGAGGTCCCTCATGCTTGCTGGTGATCTGCTGAGATCCTAAACTAGGTCTCCAAATTGGGATGTGGGAAGAAGTTACTATATGGGAACATATGTCATCATCTTTTTAAAAGTATATTTGTACCTATTTTATCATACCCTGTGTATTAGTATACCCGTATCTATGGGTGTGTGTTAAATGTTGTTTACTGATAGGAGGGCAATATAAAAATAAACTGAAGACTAAAGTCTATCACAGCTGTTTCTATCACTTGTTTCCATTCCTTTTGCTTGAGGTCTCAAGTTGGGGCTGGTCATGTATGTCCCTTTGTACATGAAGCTGTAGATGTGTAACATTGAGTTAACAAGATGAGTGCTCCTGTTTCCCACAAAATACTTTCCGTTTTTTCATAGAATGTGACCCTTGCTGTTAAAATGTGTTTAAGTATCGGTGGAATCTCCCCTGTCTCTCCCTCTCACTAACTCAGAGTGCTTTCTCTTTCTCTCACTCTCTCTTTCACATTTCTGAACAATCTAACCACTAACTCTCTTCCCTGCTACCCCTCACCCCGGTTCAGAAATGGAATCTTGATGTTTAATCTGCTGTAACTTGTCAGCTGAAGGGATGGCGGACTTTTTCATCCTGTCTTACCACAGTTCATGAAAGCTATTGCTGAATAGGTTTGAAGCATGGATGGTTCACAATTGCTTCCTGCAAAGTCAGTCGACTCAAAGATCATGGGATTCTCACTTGCCAGAACTGAGTGTGTAAAGTTTACGTATCTCCATATATACCTGTCCATAAACCTTTATATGTTTATCCATATGCATGTATGAAAGTGTGCATATAATTGTATTTCTATGTATACTAGAACTGCTGATAAGTGCACACAGTCTTCTATACAGGTTAGTTCTAAACCTAAATGAGATACTGTAATCCATGAAAAGTGTTCAACAAAAGACCCTCCATCTATCAAGTGTTTCATAAATGTAACATACATTATTTATACTTTATTATTTCAGATATATAATCAAGTTATCATCTCTAAAGTTTAATCCTATATTCCTCATTTGGTTAATAGTTGTAGTATTTTTCTTTTAGCGAATATTGTCTGGGAAATATATTCTGCTGTGTATAAAATTTATGCTAATGTTTCAGGTGCTATATTCATACATTATAACTTTGGTGAATTTATAGGGCAACACTCAGTTTAGCCCTTCCATTCATTATATATTCTTAAACACTGCTTGGTCTACTTTTGGTTTTTCTGGACTTAAGTCCAACAAACTTTCCAGAAATGTCTCAGATATCCACAGCTCATCTCTATATTTTCTTTTCTTTTCCATCATCTTCTCTCTACCATAAGAACACAGACCACTTCCTGCTTAAAACTTCTCTGAGGAAAAGTCCCTTTTTGTTGATCCAAGTTCTGCTTTTCACTGTGATCCCACAAGAAGAAAAAGCTGAAGGTATGAAGTAGTGCCAAATGCTGACTGGCGTAAAACTCTGTGGTGATTCTGTACCGGTAAGAATCAGAACCTGGTTCTCACTTTGCCCCCTGCTGTCCTTCTGATGTGGCTGCTGACTCCATGTACCACTCGTCTTCATCACTGTCCTATGTGAGTTTAAATTTTTCAGATGTAGCCGGTTTGTTTTTAAACTTCACTTCAAACCTTGTTGCAGGAGACCAGATGAATGCTTATGCACAACAGTATAAAGTGGTTTATTACAAGAAACTGACAGAGTTTATTTCCTTCCTCAGCAGAGCTGCTGGCCTCAAATATTATGCCAAGTGTAGCCCTCATGAAGTTCTCCCTGGAATTTAGAACCCCACTCAGGAAGACTAAAGTTTTTGGCATTGTTGGGACTTGAGGGAACTGAATACTAATACCTGTGTCCAAATGAACATGCACACTGGAGAAATGTTGGGTGGTGAGCCAGTGTTTGCTGAATTTGATGGCTGTTATAATTTAAATCAAAATGGTCCTCATTGCCTCCTGTGTTTGGAATGTGATTGGATTTTGGTGGTTTGTAGCTGGCTTGCTGGTAGGTGTGGTCTATTTAGAAGAGGTGGGGCATGGTCTGGAAGGGTATGTCTCCCTCCCTGGCTCCTTCCTTTGCTCTCTGCTTCCTGTCCAACATACCTTGGGAAGCTCTCCTCTGCAGTGCCTCTGTGACATGCTACCCTGCCTTGGACTTGGCTGACTATGGACTGAATCATGAGTCAAAATATTCCCCTCCTTCCTTAAATTGTAGGTGTTGGGTATTTTGTCCCAGAGTTGTGGGAAGTAATTAAGACAATGCCCATAGCTTGAGTTATTACCTTGGGATTCTCCAATCCTTTCACTTAATAGAGTTGATTCATAAAGTCCAAGCTGGAAAAGGAGAAATTCAAGCCTTCACTCCAAAGAAAGGGCTACTTCTCACAGGCAGTTGGCTTTAAGACAGTAAAAACAAAAAGGCCACAATCTGCTTATGGAGACTGAGATGAGGAGGAGAGAGGTCATTTGACCACTGTTGCCAATCCAACAAGTCACTCTACTTCTCAGAAGAAGCATAGGAAGTAGGAATGGGAAGAGGCACAAGTCCTCATTCTTCATGATTTCAGGGATTGATGTCAAGATGTAGGAAAAGAAGAAAACTTCCTCTAAAGTACCATCGTGAATCAATAATAAATGAATAGTGTATTCTCAATTTATTAATTGACTATTGTCAATTAAGTTATTAAGTGACTATTGTCACTCTATACAGATAAATTAGGTCTGTAAAATATGATGTCATACTTGCACTGGTAAGATGAAGAAGACTCTTCTTTTTCATCCAGAGACCAGTGGTTACAGGTTTCCATTCACTATGTATCTGCCTTAAAGATGATAGAATCGCTACCTTCACACTGCATTACCCGGATACCAAAATCAAAGATAGATCCAAACACAAAAAGGAACTACAGGTCCATCACCCTAATGAACATAGACACAAAAATCCTCAATAAGATACTGGTACACAGAATGCAGCAAATCATCAAGAAGATCATATACCATACTTCATACCTATGACCAAGTGGGTTTCATCCCAGGAATGCAGGGCTGGTTCAACATACACAAATCAATAAATGTAATGCAGCATGTTAACAGAATCAGGGATAAAAATCATTTCAATAGCTTCAGAAAAAGCATTTGACAAAGTCTAAAACCTATTCATGATAAAAATCCTAAAGAAAATTGAAATAGAAATTATTTATCTTAATTTGATAAAAGCCATACACAACAAACCATCAGCCAACATCATACTAAATGGTTAATAACTGAAAGCTTTGCTCTAAAATCAGGAACAAGTCAAGGACACCTACTATCACCACTCCTGTTCAGTACACTCCTGGAAACATTGGCCAGAACAATTAGACAAGAGAAAGCAACATTAGAAATAACAATAGGAAGTAAGAAGTTAAATTTTCATTATTTGTGGATGGCATGATACTCTACATAGAAAACCCCAAAAACTCCACCAAAAGACTCCTAAAATTAATAACCAAATTCAGTAGCATAGCAGGATACAAAGCCAGTAATCAAAAACCAGGAGCATTCCTGTACACAAACAACAAACTCACTAAGAGAGAAATTAGGGAGACAGAACTTTGCACAGTGGCATCAAGAAAAATTAAATACTTAGGAATCAATCTAATGAAGGAAGCAAAAGACTTTTCCATGGACAACTATAGTACTCTGAAAAGGAGATCAAGGAGGACCTTAGGAAATGGAAAGCCATGCATCCCCTGTTCATGGAGAGACAGAACCAATATAGTGAAAATGGCCTTACTTCAAGACTGTTATACAGATTTAAAGCAACCTCAATTGAGATACCAATAACATACTTCAGAGAACTAGAGAAAACAATCCTAAGATTCATATGGAACTGGAAGAGACCTAGAATGGCAAAACTATTTTGGTCAACAATGCTAAAGCAGAGATCATCACAGTTTCTGACTTGAAATTATATCACAAAGCTACTATGATAAAAACAGCATGGTACTGGCAACAAACAAACAACCCAGACCTGAGAATCAATGAAACAGAATAAAAGATGCAGAAACCATTCCAAACACATTCAGCCTCCTTATTGCTGACAAAGGGGCCAAGCACTTTCACTGGAATGAAGATGGCCTCTTTAATAAATGGTCTGGGAAAACTGGCTTTCCACATGCCAAAGATTGAATTTAGATCCCACAATCTCTCACCATGCAATAAACTAAAATTGAAATGGATCAAATATTTAAATATTAAAACATAAATACTTAAACTGCTAGGAGATAGACTAGGTAGAATACTTGAAGGGACTGGTGCAGACAAAGACTTCATGAATAAAACTCTGATTGCACAGGAACTATCACAAAGGATCAACATGAGATCTCATCTTATTAAAAAGACTTTACACAGCAAAAGAAACAACCAACCGAATGAAGAGATAACCCATGGTGTGGGAAAAAAATTAAACCAGCTATTGCTCAAAGGACTTTTTTTATTTTAAAGATAATAAAATCCAACAAAATGAAACAGAACAAAGCCAATCAAAACAAAGTAGCAAAATTGATATAGAACTTCAAAGCAGGATACCAGGAAAATACCAGTAACTACCACAGTATATCTTGTTACCTTCACAATAGCTGTCCATTCCATCAGGTATAACAAAATCAAACCAAAAACAAAACAGAATAAACCCGACCAAAACAGAACATTGAATAAAGTAAAGCAATTAATCAGAACAAAACAAAACAGAGAACAATTTTGGATTTCAAAGAAAAGACAGAAGGAACTACCCCATATTTGCTATATTGCATACTGCCATCCTCCCAATAGATGCCCAGACCACTGGCCTCAGGCCTGCAAAATCAACCAAACAATACAAGCATTTAGTTACTTTGTATACCTTAGTTGCTATCAATTCAGCCTGTCCTCTGAACCAGACGGTTGCTTGGAGGTAGGGTGGGCTGATTCTCAGCCCTTCTACCAGTAGGCTCACGGGAGGCACTATCTGACTTTTCTCTTCCTGCACCCCACATAACTTGTGCAGCTTATCAGGAAGGCTGGCTAGTTGAATTTTTGGTGGTTTCCTCCAAGTCCCAGCATCAAAGGATTTATTTTTAAAATATATAAACAACTAAAAAACTAAGGACCCTCTAATTTTGAGAAAAAATAGGCACATGAAATGAATAGGTACTTCTTAGAGGAAGAAATACAAACACCAAATATGAAAAAAATGTTCAACGTCATTTATTATTCAAGAAATGCAAATTAAAACAACATTGAGATTCCATCTTACTCTGTAAAGAATGGCTATAATCAATAAATCAACCAATAACAATAGCTAGTGAAGATGTGGGGGAAAAGGAACTCTTTGCCATTGTTGATGGGAATGCAAATTGGTACAATCACTATGAAAGTCACTATGGAGTTTCCACAAAAAATAAAACTAGAGATTCTATTTGATTCAGCTATTCCTCTTCTTGATATCTTCCTAAGAGATTTAAAAGCATCATATCACTATGATATATGCATACCTATGTTTATAGCAGAACAATTGGTAATAGGAAAATCTTGGAAATGGCCCAGATGCTCATTAATGGATGAATGGATAAAGAAAATGTGTGTTTTCCGCAGAAAGGGGAAGAATTTTAGCCAGCAACCCGTCAGACAAAGGACTTATATCAAGAATATATAAAGAACTGAACAACATCCAGCCCCCCAAATTCAAAGATCCTCTCCAAAAATGGGCATCTGAGATGAACACACAGTTCTTAGAGGAAGATATACAAAAGGGAAATAAATACATGAAGAAATGTTAACCATCACTCATTATTCGAGAAATGCAAATTAAAACAACATTGAGATTTCATCTCACTCTGGAAAGAATAGCTGCCTTCAAGAAATCAACTTATAACAAATGTTGGCAAGGCTGTGAGGAAAAAGGAACACTGCTCCGCTGTTGGTGGGAGTATAGACTGGTGCAACCACTCTGGAAATCAGTATGGAGAATTCTCAGAAGACTAGGATTGGAAGTTCCATTCAATCCAACTATTCCCCTCCTGGGTATTTTCCCAGAAAACCTGAAAAGGTCTTATCACAGTGATATCTGTGCACCCATGTTCATATCAGCACAATTTGTAATAGCTAAATCTTGGAAACAATCAAGATGCCCATCAACAGCAGAATGGATGAAAAAGATGTGGTATTTTTATACAATGGAATATTACTCAGCTATAAAAAAGGATGATCTTCAGGCCTTCATAAGTAAATGGAGACAACTTGAGACTATCCTCATTAGTGAAATAAATAAGAATCATATTTATAAATATCACATTGTGCCTCTAGTGTAAAAATTAATAACAAATATAGGAGTAATAAAACCCAAAATATGTAGTTGCTATTGTAAAAAAGAGAGGAAAAGAAAGTGCTCTAAAGGATATAACTTCATGAGATAATAGAGTAGCCATTGTCCATCTTTGGTTATTTGTTTCAGAATGCATTGCAATACTTTCATTCCCTTAAGTGGTTTTATTCTATTTTGTTATGTTTGACATTATTGTGTGTAAAGTTAAGCTCAACTATTCCAAAGAAAGAGACGTTATCGTAGCTAGTGTTAATATTCATTTGTCTTGTTGTGAAGTGCTGTGTTGCTTACATTGTTATGTTCTGATCTGGTGATCTCTTTTGTTTTAATCTCTTTAAATTTTTTTTACAGAAGGATATAACTACACATACATTTAAATGTGTAAGATAGATGACCGTATTAGTAAGCTTTTGTTAGATTGTTGAGCAGAACTGTTTGCAATCTCACTGTTTCAATGTCTGTTTGCATGCTTTAATTTTGTAACTTGAACAACTATTTCCAAGATGACAGTATGTAATTTATCAACTCATGATTTCTTAGTATTTTTTTTCTTTTTTTCCTTTGGCATTTTGCATCATTGCTACCCTTTTTTCTGTGTTGATTTTTTTTATTTTTCTCTTGAAATAATTTTTTTTAAAAAAGAAAATGTGGGTTTTATATGCAGTGGAGTACTACATTGCCATAAAGAAGGACTATTTGGGATATTTTCAGGTAAATGAATGCATCTTGACAACATAATTTTAACTGAAATAAATTGGAAACATATGTTTAAATACCACATTTTTCTCTTGTGAGAAGCTGAAACTGTAAATAAGGACCAAAATTGAGAGAATAGATATTGGGAAGTACAAAGAAAATATTCAAATGATAAGGGCAACAAGAGAGGGGGAGGGGAAAAGCAAGGAAGAAGGGAAAAAGAAAATAGAAGGAAAATTGGAAACAAAACTTTTATAAATGGAGAGGGGAAGAAGGGCTGAAAGGGGAGGGGAATGGAGAAAAAAAGAATCAAGGTATATCATGTACAGGTTCAAGTTCCTTATGATGAATGTGATCATTATTTATATCAAAAGAGTACTGATGAAATTAATTTTTAAAAAAGAAGTCAAGAAATCCATTGTGCTGAAATAGGCATGTAGAGCCAAGCATGGTGGCGCCTGCCTGCAATCCTAGCATTCAGGAGGCTGAGGCAGGCGAATTGTTGTGAGGTGGAGCCCAGCCTGTACTACATATTGAGTTCAAAGTCAGACTGCATTTCATAGCGAGGCCCTGTCTCAACAAACAAACAAAAATAAGCTAAAATAGACTTGCAGATCAATCGCATATACTAGAAAACACACGAACAAGCCCATGCACTTACAACCATCTGATGTTTGACAAAGAGTCCAAAACATATGCTGGACAAAAGATACTTTAACAAATGGTACTGGGGAAAACTTATCATCCACTTGCAGAAGAATGAAACTAGACCCATCCTTCTCACTCTGAGCTAAAACCAACAGAAATGGGTCAAAGTCCTTGAAATGTAAAATGTAGAAACTCTGAAACTACTAGAAGATACTCACTTGAAGCTATAGTTCACAAAGAAGGATTTTCTGAACACAAGTCCAGTAGCACAAGAAAGAATGCCAAGCATCCACCAATGAAACTACATCAAATTAAAAAGCTTTAGTTCAGCAAATGAAAGTATCAACAGGGTGCAGAACTAATCTACAGAATGGGAAAAGTTTTGCTACTCTCCTGACTAATACCTGGAACTTACAAAGAACTAAAAAAATTAACTCCCCGAAGCCAACAACCTAATTTTTTACAGAAATGAGCAAATGAACTGAATAGACACTTTGCAAAAGAAATACAAATGCATTAAAAATGTTCCTCATTTTTAGCCAATAGAGAAATGCAAACTAAAATGATTTGCAGAGTCCATGTCATTCTAGTCAGAATCGTGATCACCAAGGACACATAAAAAAGTAATGCTGTGAGGCTGTGGGGGAAAGGGAGCCCTTTTACATGGTTGGTAGAGATTCCTGAAAAAAAAACCCCTAAAAAGTGAAATTCCATTTGACCCAGTATTACCTCTCCTTGGTATATGGCCAAAAGAATCATCGAACAGTGACATATGTACCTCCATGCTTGTAGCAGCAATGCAATTCACAATAGCTAGGCTCTGGGAACCAACTAGATGCCTGTCAGGGAACAATGGGTGAGGGAAATGTGGCATATATAACAGTGGCATTATTCAGTCATAAAGAAGAAAGAATCCATGTCACTTGCAGGAAAATGGATGAGTCTTGAGACCATTATGTTAACTGAAATATGTCAGACCCAGAAAGTGAAATATCACATACTTTCCTTATATGAGAAATCCAAAACATAAAGTAACAGCAGAGCCTTTACAGATGGGAATGGAAGTTAGGAGGAGAGGGAGGAGGGAGAGGCGGCGTGGAGGATGCATACATTCCCCCAAACGAATATAGACGTCGTGTATTGCTAATATACACTAATCAAATGTACAAAAAATAAGCTGGAGGGCAAATATAACAGTATGATAACTCTGAAAATCAAATTGCATCAATTAAATATCTAGAGAATGCATTCAACTTCATAACTTAAAATATTTAAAAATGCCAAATTAAAAATTAAATCCATTGTGCCACTCCCCACCAGCACTACCACCCTGGTTTGTCAGTCAGACCTAGAAATTGTGCTCAAGTCCTCTGAGGTTAGGACTGCACTCCTGCACCCCCTGAGGTTCTAAATTAAGATTCTGGACAGGCAGAGAGGATGGCCGCACACAGACAGAAAGGGATGGGAGTCACACACACTCAAGTCGTCTCTCTGCACATTTGAATTGGTGGATAGAATCACATCGGATACCAGACATTCTCTTCCCTTTTTGAATACTTTTCCACTGGGCTCTTTGTTTCTTATCTAATCATTTTGTTCCGTTTTTCAAAATTTAGCTCAGTGGATTTAGATTTTACTGTGGAAACACTGAACTTGGTGTCATAGTTTATGAAATCGACTGCCCTCCAGCTTAGAATTTAGTTGAAATCCTCTACTTATTCTAAAACGGCAGGAGCAAACATTACTGCTTCCTAGTGTTTGGTTTTCTTAAATTTTAAGCATTTTGACATTCTTTGCGCAAATTATGAAAGTGTAAACTTGAGATACTGTAACTGAAATTTCCTCTCAAACCAAAAGTAAAATATTTATATGTATATATACTCTCTTAGCTTTAACCGCAGTTTAAGATTTTATATGTACGCCACACATTATCAAACTGAAACCACCTGCCTGATCAGGAAGTTCGCACTAGTGTGCAGTGAGCGCCATCTGGTGTCAGGATTGTTATTAACTCCGTTGCCCTAGGCGGGATCTTCCCTGGTCTCTGTCTCTGTCTCTGACTGTCTCTGCCTCTGCCTCTGTCTCTGTCTCTGTCTCTGCCTCGGCCTCTCCTCTTTCTGGTGCATGTGTGTGTGTGCTGTATTAGTTATACAAAGCGGTAGGGTTCATTTTGACATGTATGTAACATATTTGCACATAATATACCTTGATCATTTGTAACTCCTTTGATTACCCCCTTTCTTCTTCCTTCTCCCCCATCCCCTTCTTCTATTCTAATAGTTGTCTTTTAGTTTTACGATTTATCTTTTAATATAATTTTTTTCTAAATTCCACGTATAAAAGAAAACATGATATTTAACTTTCTGAAACTGGCTTTTTTCACTTTACATGATGATCTTCACTCCATACAGTTTCCTGCACATGGCATGATTTTATCTTTTTTATGGCTGAATCATATTCTGCTCTATTATACACCACACTCTCTTTATCCACTCTTCAGTTGATGGGCACCGAGACTGATTCCATAGCTTAGCTATTGTGAATTATGCCACGACAAACATAGATAAGCAGGTATCTCTACAGTGTGCTGGCTTTAATTCTTTGGGGAATATACCAAGGAGTGGTGTCGTAGGATCATATGGTAGTTCTATTTTTAGGCTATGGTTTGTTTGTTTGTTGAGACCAAGTTTCACTAAGCGGCCAAGTTGCCCAGGCTGGTTGCAAACTCCTGATCCTGCTGCCTCAGCCTCCCAGAGTGCTGTGATCACAAGCCTTCATCACCATGTCTGGTTATTTTTAGTTTTGTGTGTGTGTGTGTGTGTGTGTGTGTTGCGGGGGGGGGGGTGTTACCAGGAATCAAACTCATGACCTTGCACTTGCCAGGCAGGTACTGTTTCACTGAGCTATGTCCCAGACCCTATTTTTAGTCTTTTGAGAGGTCTCCGCACTGATTTCCATACTGGCTATACTAATTTGCAATCCCAAATTCTTCCCACCTCCTTCCCAGCATCTCCTGGTCATTTCTGACCTGAGAAGACAGTTGTGAAATTCATTGGTGGCACAGATGCAGAAAGGAAAAAAGCAATAATGGCTTCTCCAATGCCACAAGCACTACTTCTGTAGATGTGAAGACTGAAAAAAAAAAACCCAGAAGAACTGGAAGAACAGAGGAAGGAAACACATTGGTGGAAGGGAAGAAGGGATTCTGGAAACCAGCGTCAAACGATTAACTTGTGGAGAACCAGCCTCAGCAGTAGAAAT
>PVLA01011671.1:0-51034 GCA_004027455.1 Hydrochoerus hydrochaeris
GTGCACTGCAATAGCCACCAAAAAGATACAGGCCCTATAATACAGGGCAACAACCATACAGATAAAACTGCAAAGCAGGTGGCTTTAAGTGCCCCTACCACTTTGCTCCTGGAGGTCAATACTCTATCAGAGACCTGTCCAAATGAGCCTCTCCAAACTCCCAAGATGGGAAAAACAGAACTTCTAGCCTATTTCCAACGGGCCCATAAGTTAACCCATCTGGGGACAAAAAAGTTGTGCTTATTGGCCAGAAATCAATCAACAGATAGTCAACTATCAGCCGTCCAAATTAAGGAACTAGCAGAACAAGTTACCAAAAGTTGCCAAGCTTGCTAGGTTGTCAATGCTTTCCCCTCCAAATCCCCAAAAGGAAAGAGATTATGAGAAACCCAGCCAGGACAATTCTGGGAAGTGGATTTTACTGAGATAAAGCCAACTAGATATGGGCTTAAATATTTGTAAGTCTTTATAGACACTTTCTCAGGATGGACTGAGGCATTCCCTACCAAAAGGGAAACTGCACCGACAGTAGTTAAAAAGTTGATGGAAGAGATCTTTCCTCGTTTCAGCCTGCCAAAGGTAATTGGGTCTAATAACGGACCAGCTTTTGTGCTCAGGTAAGTCAGTGATTGGCCAAGATATTGGGGATTGATTGGAAACTTCATTGTGCTTATAGACCCCAAAGTTCAGGACAGGTAGAAAAAATAAATAGAACAATCCAAGAGACCTTGACAAAATTAGCCTAAGAGACTGGCTCTAAAGACTGGACCATGCTCCTACCTTATGCTTTGTTCAGAGCTAGAAACATTCCTTCTTCCCAGCTGCCCAATCTAACTCCCTTAGAGATCCTATATGGAACCCCTCCCCACATTCGAGACCTTAGCCCCCTACTTAAGGACACCCATTTACCCCATACCTTTTTAATTGATAGACTCCAGGCTCTAGACCAAATTCAAAAGGTCCTGTAGCGCCAAATCTCTTCAGCCTACCAGCCAAGCGATGGACCCGTTCATCACCAATACAATGTGGGAGACTTCATCTATGTCCATCGCCATCAGATACAGACCCTAAAACCATGCTGAAAACTCCAGACTACCCCTGCGGCAGTTAAAGTTGATGACATCGCGTCCTGGATCCACACGTCTCACCTCAAGCCAGCACCGCCACCGCCAGAGCCTCAATAGAAATTGGAAAAGACTAAAAATCCCCTCAAGTTATGGGTTCGTAGGGTTACTATTCCTCCTCCTCCTTCCCCTAGGACTTTTCCTTAAGGAGGGGGGATTATGTGCAGCCTTAAAAGAACAATGCTGCTTCTATACAGATCATTCTGGAGTTGTTAAAGAGTCCATGGCCGAACTTGGAAAGATTAGACCAAAGACAAAAAGAATGAGAAGCCCAACAAGGCTTATTTGAGTCTTGGGTCAGCCAGTCTCCATGGCTCACCACCTTACTGTCGGCCCTAATGGGACCCTTGATTGTGCTGCTCTTAATAATAACTATAGGACCCTATATATTAAATAGAATAACAAACCTACTATAAAGTCAGATTGACAATGTAAAACTAATGCTCCTCAGACAACAATATGCGATTCTAGGTGATCCCAACAATAAACACCCCAATCTCTAAGATTAGAGATTCACAACACAAAAAGGGGGGGATGTAAAAGGAATTTAAAACAGCCCCCTCTCATGACTAAGAAATTTACAGAATGTACCTTTCCTGAGCATCTGCTGCCCATATTAGAAAGCACCCTCCACTGCCCAACTCTAGACCTCCCTATGGTCGTCTCCTCCAATGAATGTAAAAAGCCATTTAAACTAACCAATGCCTTCTGCTTCTGTAACCATGCTTGCCAAAGTCCTTCCTCCCTTTGTTCTATAGCTTAAAAGCCCTGCTCTGGCTCAACTCGGGGCTCTCTGTTCCTGCATGTTCAGTGGGCCCCACGCATGCTTGGACAATAAAGACCCCTTGCCAATTGCATGAGAAGGTGTCTGTTGGTGTCTTCCTACATGAGGCGGGTGTCTTGACCCTCACAGTTGAAGGATTTGTTGAAGGGACAGATATTGCCTGTGTTGCCACACAGGTGCAGCAGCACAACTTTTAGTAAAATGCCCCCTCCCCTCACAACAAAAACAAATAGATTTGTTTATTCTCTTTCTTTTATGCTGTGAACTGATGACCTAAGTGATTATACTTTGTCTGGGACTATCGGAGATGTGAAATTCAGTAACCAGGTAGATACAATGAAAACACTCCATGTATTCCCTCACCCATGTGGCATCTTTCAGTATCAATTGCAGGGGAGATGGAGAAAAACACTCTACTGTCTGGAAGGTGGAATATTTAACTTATGATGAAGCAAAATTTCTCTGAGCTGAAAAGGGGCTCAATTAAAAATATTGGGTGTTGTAAACTAGAATTTGCATCAAAGCTCTTCTCTGCCAGGAAGAGTTATCCCCTATCTCTCCTTCCTTATTTAATTGAGCAATGTTACAAAACTTATTAAATTTTATCAGAGTTTCTGATACTCTACCATCTCTTCCTTTCCCAGGACTTGATTTTAATACATTGCACTGAGCCAATTCCCTTGTAGACATTCCAACAAGCCCACAATCACCAAGATAGTTCCTAATCAAAATCCACAAAAGAAAAGTAAATACTGGAGTGAAGAATGTAACACAAAGTTCCTCACAAATTTGTGTTCCTTTCTAATATGTTTGTCCCAAAATTAGACAGCAGATATAATCAATAAACTATTTTTTCTTTTTCTGGTGGAAGGATTTTCTCACAGGCCTGTTTATAACTGGCACTAAAGAATAAGGGAGTTTCATTGCCCCAATTTTTACACCTAATAATGCCACAATCAATACACTGCAATTTTGACTATTGACCTATACCATTGCACTATTCCTCCTATATTGTGAACACGTGAGGTAACCCCTCACTCTCAATCTCTTAACTTGCCCATGTTTTGGCACCATATGCAGTGACCCATGCAGCAAGTGAGGTTCTTGGGTTAAAGGACCATGAGAGGATAAGAAAAATAAACAAGAGAAAAAAACTGGAATCAGGTGGAGACCTTATCCTCCTGATGGGAGGAAAGGTGCTGCCCAACCAATACAGCATAATTTGTTTATATCCTGGGAAAGATATTGTCAATTTCAGCCCCCTGCCTAGTAACACATAGCTTGGATTGCCTAGGGGCTTGGTGTTTTCTTCACTTGGTTGATCCAGGCCCTCTTTGTGTTCTGGTAGGGTCATGTCTGGGTCACACCCTAGGTCAAATTCCAGCCTCAATGGCTCCCATCTGTTTCTATTTAAATATCCACCTTGTACTTTGATCATCTGCATAAGTTTCCTGACCCATGCCAGAGCCTAATACCTGGGCAGGTGTAACTGTTTCTGACCAGGTGATGAGAATTAGCACTATTTTGTTGAAGTAAAGAAGCAGGTTGTAAGATCTAAGAATAAATCAAAGCCACCCTCAGTTCATGAAGAGGTGTCAATGTTTTTGGCAATGAACTGTCCAAATCTAATCATTGTGCAAAAAGCAGGCTGTGGGAGAGTCTGCCCTAGCACCCGCAGGTCCATCCAAGTCTGATGCCCACACTACCTAGCTCAGCGGAAAGAAGGAGCACATGTAGAGTGGGCCCTGGAATGGAACAGTCCCTGAGACATGGCCAGCAAGATAGCAGGATGTACCTGGGTGCAAGGCCATGGGGGCAGCCAGGGCAGTGAACACATAGTGTGCCCACAAGCAGCAGTGCCTCTGCAGGGATACATGCTACAGACTCCTGTCATCTATGAGTCAGAACTGAAGGTCACAACAGCAGGAAATTTTTCCTGTGAATCAGCCCAATTATTCAGCTTCAGTGAGAGGTGGAAGCACACTGATTGCAGACATCTCAGCTCAGCTCCCAATCCAGGGTAGTGTGAAGCAGCCAGCCTCCATCTTGCCACCAGCTACTGGGACTAGAAGAGCAAGCACTGGGAGACCACTGTCCTGGGCCAAAGGCAGACATGGGCAGAGGTGGCTGCACTCAGAGGTCACTGCTCTGGGCCTGATGGGGGTGTGAGTAGAGGTGGCTGTGCCAGCAGGCAGCTGTGCTGGGCCCAAGGCAGGTGTGAGCAGCGGTGGCTTTGCCTAGAGGCCACTGTCCTTGGCCTGAGGTGCATGTGCGAAGAGGTGGCTGCACTTGGAGGTTGCTGTCCTGGGCCTGAGGGGGTCATGAGCAAAGGTGGCTCTGCCCAGAGACTGTTGTCCTGGGTACAAGGCATGCATAAGATAGGTGGCTGCAATGGGAGGCTGCTGCCCTGAGCCTGAGGATGGTGTGAGCAGAGGTGGGTGTACTAGGAGGTTACAGGCATGTGAGATCACTTTGGAGTCTGTGGAGCTTGCCCCATTCTCTCCCTGCCCTGAGTTAGTTTCATTATCCTCCAATGAAGCCATAGACTCCCACTGGATCCAAAGAACCACAGTGCAAGTGGGTCTAGAGGATTTATCCCATGCAGGGACCCCAATCCAAGGCTCACCTAGGTCTCCTCCATTCTAATTGCAGCCACTGGTAAGTGGACTCGCTGTGCTCCTCAGCCTCAGTATACTTCCTCCAGGCCTAAAACACAGCTGTGAAGAACCCTCTGTGCCTTCAGGAAATTTTGTCATCTGAGGAAGGGGTGCAGAAGAATGGGCACTGACTTGGAGGTCAGTCTGGGAGAGGTCATCTCAGGTTCCACCAGTTCCCAGCAGGTCCCTGCATGTACGTGAGTCCCTCCAAGCCTCAGTCTCTTGAACCATGGAATGGTAACAGTAGCTTCTCTCTATCACACTTCAAGGTCCCAGCAGCAGAGGGTGAGCCCTAAGCCAAATCTGACTCCTGGCACCTTTGGTGTGGCTGGAGGACTCAGGAAGGCCCAGAAGGGAGAGAGAATTCTTACTCTGCCAAGTCTTCAGCCCCAAGAGAAAGAGCTTCTAGGAGTTTCCTGGGTCTGAAGGTTTTTGAAATGATGAAGTAATAGGCTGTGGGGAGAGATTGTGGTAAGGTGGGGTGCAGGGTACACAGGATGCAGAAGGCAGAACTTCCTGGTGACATTCTAGGCTTCCCCACTGACTGCAAAGAGTTCAAGACTTCAG
Source organism: Hydrochoerus hydrochaeris (assembly GCA_004027455.1). Lineage (NCBI taxonomy): Eukaryota > Metazoa > Chordata > Mammalia > Rodentia > Hydrochaeridae > Hydrochoerus > Hydrochoerus hydrochaeris. The sequence continues at coordinate 5,133 of PVLA01011671.1, forward strand.
AGCCATCATCTGGGAGTTTCCCATCTGCAGTCTAGCTTTCTGTTCTAGGGTTGGTACTGAGATGATTATTTTATAATAGAGATGGCCAAGGGCAATAAAAAGAGACTGATTCTCCTCCCCACTATCATGGGAATAATCACCCCTAAACTTACAGACAAGAATTGGAGCTGGGGATTTAGCTCGGTGGTTCAGGTGCTTGCCTGGTAAGTTGCAATGTCCTGAGTTCAATCTCCAGTACAAAAAAAAAATAAAACAAATTGGAGAATTGGACTCTGCCCCACACAGAAGAGTAAAACAGTGGCATGCTCAACCCCCCAATCCAAGCAGCCATTCTATCTGGTAACCCAATAGACTCCCAACTGTGGTACACAGAAGAGTCAGAAAGAGAACCCCACCTCTATTTCTCTGTGAGGAGGAGACAGAGCATGACACATGCACCTGAAACATGTTCCACACTGCATCACTGTCCCCCTCATGGAGTCTTCCCAGTTGAACAGGCAGCAGCTGCTGGTCCTTTTTCATTGTCCCACACACCTGCATGCACACATGAACTCATGAGGCACATGTGTTCATGATTGTGGGTAAATCATATTTTATGTGTGTGTCTTCTTCTTGTTCACATTCCTGTTCTTGAACCAGGTGGAACTGCTATTTAGCACATGTAGACTAGAATGACAATTTCATGTGGTTCATTCTAATAATTCTAATTTATTTCTCTATTTAGAAGGATGCCTTTATGTGACTATCCCATAATTTTATGTTGCTTTTTAAATTTGCTTTTAAATAGTGCTGCTCTGAAAACTCCCCTCTGTGTCTTGCAGTTACAAGTGCAAGAGACTCTTTAGGGGCAGAGACAGAAAACTGAATTGATCAAATAAGTTGTGTGTAAACATCTGAAGTTTATAGAAATCACCAGCTGCTCACTGGAGCAGCTGCACCAACTAACACTCCTCTTGGCAGTGTATGGGGTTCCCTGAGCCACCCCATCTTCACCCAAGTGTGCTGCTGGATTTTCAGCACCAGCAATGTGATTGGCATGAAGGGGCAGTTCAAGGTGGTTTTTATCTGCCACACTGTCCACTGAAGAGACTGCTTTCATGTGTTCTTTGGTCATTTGTATTTTCTCTCCTTTTAATTGTTGCTTCATATTTTTTGACCATCTAACTGGATTGATTTTTATGGATTTATAGATTATGTATATATCAGTTATGTGTGGATATAGATATGGATATGAATACAGATTTATAGAGAGATAGTGTTGCAAATGGAGATGAGATTGAGAAAAAATAGAGTGAGATAGAGATGATAGAGATAGAGATATTGCTCCAATTATTTCTTTGTTACCCATGATCAAACTCACAACTTCACAGTTGTCAGACAGGCACTTACACTACTAAGATAAACCCCTGGCCACTTAGAGATAGAGATAGAGATGATAGAGATAGAGATGATAGAGATAGAGATAGGGATGATAGAGATAGAGATGACACAGAACTCTTTTGTCATTTTATGATGTAGCAGACACCGTTTCCAAATTTGTGGTTTTCTGTTTTCTCAGTAACAGTGACTCTACTGAAATAAATTCACAAATGAAGATCTGTGGGCCAGTCTGTGGACAGGAAGCTTGCTCCCCATAGAGCACAAATGACTGTTCTCTCCTGGCCTTGGAGGATCCCACAGTGGTGGTGGGACCATGGAACAGACCGCACTAAAGTGGATTAGATGTGGAACCATGTACACAATGTTCGTGTGCCCCTGGATATGCCTGTGTCCTGGCCCACAGCTGGTGACTTGGTCAGTGCTTTCCATGACACTCTTTCCTTCACCCATCTTCCACCCCATCTGGCTGGAGCTGTGGCTTCTTGACTTAGCCCATGTCTATGTGAGGAGTGGTGAGAGGTGCTGCCACAGACACAGAAGGGTTTTGACAGGACAGCAGCCCTGGGGCACCTCTCACTGCAGGGCATGTGTGCCTTCCTACCACAGGAGGACCCCTGCAGTGTCTGCTGTGAGTGTCAGCAGGGCACAAGCACTGGGGGTTTGTTCTGAAGAAAAAAGTCAAGGCACAGTTTTGAAGGCAAGAAAAGTAACCTCATAGGGAGGGGCTGCAGGCAGGAGAAAGCTGGTGAGGGGCTTCCTGTGACTTCCTTCAACTTCATGTGCCTTAGAAGCAGCTAGTGGACAGGTGCCTTATTGATCAGAGTGAGGCCTTCTGAGGAAGGGGATCAGGATAGACAGTGTGGTCTTGCTAGACAAGAGAAAGTGTGTGTGCGAGGACAGAAGTGCAACATAACCAGGGCCTGGCACAGAGCTTTAAAGCCAAGCTGTACTGTACTCAGAGAAGCCAAGTCTGAGTACAGTGCTTGAGCACAGCTGTTAATGAAAACAGACCAAACACAGGAAGAAGCAGCACTGAGGTTTAGATGGCAGTTTATTACACTGGTGAGCTTGACTGGGACATCTCCCAAAGAGTCATTCGAGGGCTTCTTTGGGGAGATGAAGCAGGGAGGTCAAAGGCAGATTTGGTGCATTGTAATTAGAAGGTTGAGTGACATCTTGGGTTACTAAGGGGTTTTAAACATTTCAGGTTACATTGCAAGGCCATCAAGCTTAACAGAGCATGGGTTATACAGAGGAAGAAACATCCTGATGTATTTTAAATTCCCTTGCAAGGCCATCACTTATACAAAGGCAGTAAAGACAAGGGATACACAAAGGAAGAAATGTTTTGTTATCAAGCCTGTCCAGACATATCTGCCTGGTTTTGAAGGCATGCTTGGTGGGCTTTATTTAAAAATTTAATTTCTTTTTCACAGCCATACCCATGAACTGGGCACTGGCTGCAGGGATTCGGGCTCTTAGGGATGAGGGGAGGGCAAGGGTGTCAGAAGTGGCTGCTGTGGCTCAAAAGAATTTACTGAAGAGCCAAGCCTCCTAAGCTGCAGGGAGAGTCAAAAGTCCCAGGGGCATCACAGGTCACTGGAGAGTGAGGAAGTGAGACCAGACAGTGGGAGATGGCAGAAGGCATCCGCTTGCCTAGGACCTGGGCTCCAGGTCAGCACAGGCTGTGAATGAAGGGGAGGGGATGGGAAGAATGAGAGGGCAAAGAGTCAGAAACAGAGGCTGGGAGATGAGAAAACACAGTCTGTGCTACACTGGCCTCCCAATTTTCCCAAATGTTCCAAAGAGAGCATGCACTACTGTGTACCCACGGGAAAGTCACTAAATAAAATCAAGGCTATTACTTCAAGGTGAAAAGAAAAAAAGTCTTGTTTATTAATACACCAATTTGCACTGTTTGTAAGTACCCACACTGCACAGCTCACAAAGTTGCATCATCCAGAACTGTGCCAGTATTTCCCAGACATCTTCCAGGATCCCATGAAATGAGATTAAATAGAAAATGAGTTTCATAGAAGACACACTTTCTCTAAATAAATCCCTGTTTCAAGCACTCTTGTATTTCTGTTTGTTGGCTTTGGAGTCCAAAACCTGATCCAACACTGTGAGGGGTAGAGGACCAGTTGTCAGAATGTTTCCAATACCTTTCCTCATTTTCTGGTCTTGAAACTGTATAAAGACATCTTGAGTCAAAATACATTTTGGAAAGTAGATATCATACAATCTAAAAATTTTCAAAAGAAAATCATTTTTAAAGTAAACTTTTCAAAAGGCTTGGTAAGAAACACCTGTGTCCCCTCCCTGTTCCTGGAGTCTGAAGTGAGGCAAGGGTTTCAGTAGTGAGCTACTTTTAAATTTTCTGGTACCTGCAATGGAACCCAGGTGCCTGCCAGGCAAGCACTGTGCTGCTGAGCTGCATCCCTGGTCCCCAGTCCTTCATTAAATTTTATTTTGAGACAAGTTCCACTAAATTCCCCAGTGGACTCAGACATGCAATTCTCATGTCCTGTTCTGAGTTGTTCTAAACAGAAGTTCTTTTGTTACTTTTTTAAAGAAATTTCATTATTTTTAAAAATTGTTTAACTAATTTCAAAAATTTAATTTTTGCTCAAAGATAAAAATGTGCTATTACATTCTTGCCTCATCCATAATTCCAATCCACAGGCTTTCAATGAAACCCAGAAAAAGTTAAAACATTTGATATATGATGATTCTCACCACAGACATTCCTGACCACAGTTCACCAGCTTTGCCTGGCTCCAGAGTTCTGGATGAGAACAGTGGTTTCAAACAAGTTTTACAGAAACTGGCTCTAGCCTAACAGAGAAAAGAGCAATCAAAGCTGTCTGAAAGTGGAATTAGACAGAGGAGATACAGGGCTACAGAGGGACACATTCTCCTCCAAGGCTGTGATCCCTCAGGGATGCGCTTAACACCCTGAAGTCAGACCTGGCATTGCCAGGTCATTTCAACCCCAAATCCACATGTGGTATGAGTCCCTCCCTGAGATAAGTTAACAGAAATAATGGATGCTAAAGCAGGATTTTATCATGGAAAACAAAAGGGTCAGGCATATAGATCAGTGGCATAAGTACCTGCTTTTCAAGGGCAATGTCCTGAGTTCCTTTCCAGGCACTAAAAAAAAGACTGAATGATCATTGTTATGGTCAATTGTTGTGTAAAGTTGAGAAGTTTAGAAATTTAACTGAGAGACTCTATAGTGAGACAGGATCATTACTTTGTAAATATCCTCATCCTGTGCAAGAAGAAGGCACAGAGATTTTGTGAGTGCTATACTTGCCTTGAAACAGGAGATGGGGATGTGGTTGGTATACAATATAAGGGAGGAGAAGCAGTTTGTTTTTCCATTTTCTGCTACCTTGAAGTGTTGTCCCAGTGTCATGCTCCCCGGCCTTGCAGCCAGCTGATTATGGACTGAAAACTACAAAAACTGTAAGCTAAAGAAACCTATCCTTCCTTAATTTAGGGTGTTGGGTATTTTGTCACAGCAATGAGAGAAAAGTAACCAAGACAATCATGTAAAATGAGGGTGGATTGGAACAGGCAGGCAGAACAACCTGCACCCTGAAGTAAGGAACCCCTTCCCTGATGCAGGAAAAAAATCAACATTAAATCCATTTCTTGCTGTGAGCACCATAAACTGTATTAGTGCTGAAAGCTGGAGCAGTCATTCAGAAGAACCAAGATACATATCTATTCACTTTAGAGATTATTGTCAAAAAAAAGATTCAAAGCATTTGCAAATGAAGAAAGATGGTGATGTTGCAGATCTTGAGGATAAATCCACACTTTAACTGCTTGAGAATTCCAGGAAGAAGACAACCTGACCAGCATACTTAGCAGGCCAAGTTATCCTGTGTGGAATAAATCTGCCTGGTAACTGGGACAGATATCCAAGCTGGTTCACCACATAGCTTGACCATTGCCAAAGCTGCTCCTACTCAGGAGCCTTCACCACTGTCCCACACTGCTCACCAGCATCTTTCTTCTCATAAAACCTGTGAATCAGTGTGATGGTGATTATGGGAGTGGATGATAATAACACTTCACATATTTGTATACATCTTCACATTTTCAGACTTAGCAGTTTTCTTCTATCTTTGATATCAACACCAAAAATATTCCAGAACTAATCATTCACTGACTTTTTATTTATTTAATAAATGCTATTTTAACCCTACTATGAATCTGAAACTGTTTTTAGAAGCTAAAGTCACAAGACTGAGAAAAATATGGACCCTGATCTCAAAAACTTTATGGAAGAAAACAAGTAACCATCTCAGTATTTTAAAAACTTGACAAATTCTTGGTTTAACACTTGGTTCATTGGCAGCTCTGCAGGTACAAAATGAGTTCTAGCTAATGATATTTGAGTGCCCCAGCCAGGACAGAACAGTTAGAAGAAACCTTGAGTTGTATTCCTAAAGAAAAATTTAGGCAGAAATAAACAGATTAGGAAAGGTTAGGAAACAAAACTGGACAAAGTATGCCTGGACATACCAAAGGACCTAATTGGATTTACATGATGACCACATAAGAAAAATAACAATAATGTTTTTCACTTTTCCAGAGTACACCACCACATCTACTCTAATATTTACTAATGGAAATATTTTATTATTTTTAAATTTATTATTACTACAATAATTTTAAATAGAAATTTCAAATATATGCTTAGATGTTTTCAGTTGAATTAATATTACTTACAGAATTATCTTTCACAAGATATATATATATATATATATATAATGTGCTGGCGATCAACCTCACAACCTCACTCTTGCCAGGCAGGCACTTATGCCCCTGAGATAAATTCTTGCCCCCCAAAGATGTATTTTTTTAAGAAAACAGTTTAATTGAGGAAGAAGAAACAAATTTGGCAAAATGTGGATTGATGACTGGATAATAATTAAAGGTGATAAGAGGTACATGAGGCTTCTTTAAAATATATATATATATATATATATACCTATAACATATACACATACATATATAATATATACATATACATACATATATACACATAATCTGCAAATGTAATATATACTTAAATATATATGTACACTTTCATAATATAGGGTAGGATTTGAAAATGAAATAAATTAGGAGTATAAAGTATAGTATCTTTTTTTTCTCTCCCAATGGATTTTAGTCTTAGTTCAAAAACTGAATTTAAAGTAACTGGGCAGGGCTATAAAATATAAACCAGGCATACTGATTTTAGTTTTTCTAGTGTGTTGTGGCCATATCTGTAGAAAGTCAATTTAAAACTAACTTAATATGCAATGATTAATACATGTGAGATATATGGATCCAGCTTAAATCTTCTGCATAAGGATTGCAGGTATTTCCAGCACCTTTGCTAAAGAGTATCTTTCATCCAACATATGTTTTTGGTTTATTTGTCAAAGATATATTAGCTGAATGTGTCTGGGCTATTTTCTACATCCTCTTTTCTGTTCCATTGATCTACATGTCTTATGTTTATCACCATAGTTTTTTGGTATGACTTGAAATCAGATATTGTGATGTCTTTTGCTTTTCTCTTATTGCCCAGGATTGCTTTTGGTGCTGTAGATCTCTTCTGGTTCCATATGGAGTTTAAGATTATTTTCTTAATTATGTGGGCAATGCTGTAGGAATATTGCTTATAAGGGGTTATGTTATATCCACTTACCAATTTGGAAATATTGGTAATATTTTGGTAATATTGGATATGCTGCAGATGATAACTTTCTATTTTCTGATGCCTTCTTCAATAACTTTTCTCAAAATACTATAGTTTTCGTTGTAGAGGGCTTTCACTTCCTTGAGTAAGTTAATTCCTAGATATTTAATTTTTCTTGATGCTATTGTGAATGGGACAGTTTACCTAATTTCTCTATCAATGAGAAATGCCAGGAATGACATTTATTTTTGTGTGTTTATATTATATCCTACTACGTTGTTGAATTTAGTTATTAATTCTAGGGATCTTTTGATGAAATTTCAGTGGTCTTCAATGTGGGACATCATTTTATTTGCCAATAATGGTTTGGCTTCTTTTCCTCTATTCCATTTACTTATTTCCCTTACTTGAATGCTCTCGTTAATATTTTGAGCACTATGTTGAACAGAAGCAATAATAGTAGATCTCTTTGCCTTCTACCCATTCTGTAAGTTTTCTCCTTGCTCTGTTCATTATTTCCTTTGCTTTGCAGATATTTTGTTAATTTTTGGCAGCTATTCCCCAGACAGAGGACTAATATATAGAATATATAAAAAACTCAAAATAGAAGACCCCCCAAAATAAAAGATCTATTAAAAAATGAGTAAGCAAAATGAATAGATATTTCTTGGAAGAATTAAAAATGGACAATACACTTTGAAAAAATATTTAACATCTCTTAGCATTATGGAATTGCAAATTTAAAAAATACAAAGAATTTATCTTGTACCAGGAAGAATAATAATCTTCAAGATATCAAATAATCATAAATGCTAGCATGGCTACAATGAAAAAGAAACCCTTCCTTCTATATTGTTGTTGGGAATATAAACCAGTATAACATTGTGGATATTAGTATGGAGATTTCTCAAAAAACTAAAACTAGAAATTTCATCTAATCCAACTATTCCCCCACTAGCTATCTAGATATCACAGGAAAACAAGCATACCAAATTTATAAGAGCATAATTAATAATAACTAAAAGAACCTATATGTGCATCAACATATGAATAAAGAAAATGTGATGTCATAAAATGAAAAATAAGTAATAAAATATGGAGTGCATACATTATGGAATATTACTGAGTTGTAAAAAAGATAAATTTGAGACATTTCTATGGAAATAGATATATCTTAAAAACATAAAGCAGACACATAAGATTAAATTTCATATGGCTTCCCCTTTTTATTCAAAAAAGGAGCAAAATAAAAGATCAAGAAAAATCCAAACAGGTAGATTTTTTGAAAATGGAAAGGGGACCAAAAGGTGGAAGATGAAGCTAGAGGGAGAGGAAAGAGTTGTAAAACTTTTAAGATGTGTTATATAGATGTACCAACTACCCAAAATAAATGTAATCATTATATAATTATACATACCATATTACATGAACTAATAATAATATTAAAATAGTAAAGATAATGGAAATGGGGAAAAGGGATCTCAATAGAGGTGGGTGGGGAGAGGAAGCAGAATAAAAAATCATAAAATATGTTGAATTCATGTACTTATTACATAAAATGAATATAAACATCATGTACTACAAACATATACTAATACAAAATAGAAATTGCATAGAAAAGTTATGGTTTCAACATTTGTAATCCAAAATCTGCCACTTAGTCATACTAATTGTGAGCCATGATTTCAAGCTTGACTTGTAGAGAGAACAGAACTTCATCCCTGTCTAATAATTCTTTTCTGGAAAGGCAAGGCTGTGGGAAGCAACTCCAGTGACTCCCTTTGAATCCAAAACAATTTCTGTGACTTTGATTTTTTTGAGACTCATTTCCTTATAATGATTTGTAAGAAGCAAGCCAGGATATTTTCTTCTCTCTTCTGTTTGCTCTCTTCAATTGCAAATAAGGCTAGCTGAGGTGCTAACATGCAATTTCTATAGCCAACAGACAGTCCTGTTTCCTCACATAGTGTTCTCAGTACAATACAGATATATATAGGATATGAGCACACAAGAAGTTAGAGCAAATTGCTCCAGGAATGTCAACTGGGTACAAGCCTCGAGATAAAGAGGCTATGACTCCCCAGAACAGAAGAGTTTGAATATCAAAACCAAAGTGATAGCCCCCCCCAAATAGTTCCATTGCTACCTAAATTGGATTATGTAAATTGATCCTTCCACATATCTTTATCTCTGCAATTTACAGAGATGCCTATCTTGCACCTGGCCAGCCAGCTCAAGTTACTCACGTAATTCCTGCCATCTTCACTGTCACTCATCCTTGAGCCACCCTCCTTCTTCACAAAGATAATAAATTCTGGGAGAGGCCTAGGATCAAGGCTTTGTCTGCATGTCCTCATGGGGATTGAATTTAGGACCCCATTGCTACCCTTAACTTGGAATGTGTCTTGGTACTTTTACTCTTTCCATGGGTTGCATTGGTGATGGTAGATTCGAATTAACTTGCTGAGATTCCTATGACATCTCAATGGGTTTACAAATCTAACTTTTTGGGTAGTGAGGAAAAGTAGAAAGAGGACTACAATACTTAGATGACTAAACTCAATATTGAGGTTTACAATAAAGGTTACTGTATAAAGTAATATCTTTAAAGAATAAGAAAAATTAGTGAATTACCACTAGGTATGCACACTAATAGAAAGATATTTAACTTGAATCAGTAGAGTGCTGGAGACACACCTCAAATTTCCAATAATATGAAGAGTCAGTTGTTAAACACAGCTTTATTAAAATATTGTTTTGAAACAAATAAATTATATCATAAGCAAATGTAATAGATTCTCAAAACTTAACCCTCCCTAAATGTTTCAGTATATGGCACTATGATCTATGATCTTGATTTCTTTCTAGAGGAATGGTTATAAATGATTTCAAAAAATTCTATATTTAGTGATGCTGTATTGATAACTTAAAGTTACATATAATGCAAATGTTGAAATAAGTCTTGTCTCTTGAGAGAGTTGTTTGTTAGACATTAACCATTATTTAACTTTTGGATATTCTCCTATTCATGAGACCTTAAGATATTAAATATCACATCAGAATTTGTTCCATTTAGAGGAGGTTAATTTTGTTGATTGAAAATGTGTGTGTACCCTCTTAAACCAAGCACATACAAGTTTAATAGCTACTATGTACCTGTGGAAAATAATGTATAATAGTACATTTCTATGTTTGCATGCATCTGTGTAATTCATTATCTACAGGATTCTTGTCTTTGAGGAATTTAAAGTTAATTGGCAAAAAACCTATAAAAATTTAGGATGCAGTGACAAAATAGTTCCATTGAAGACATGTAGGAGACAATTTAAATGACCTGAACTGAATGCAGAATGATTGCTGCAACATTGGTTAAATTAAGGCCTATTTCCATATACTGATATGTACAGACCTGACTATGGTATTTTCTTCTCTCTTCAATTGACTCTAAGTATTGCAAATAAGGCTAGCTGAGGTCTTGTTGTGTAATCTCTAAAGTCTTCTGCTTCCACCCAGAGTGCTGTCTGTAAAAGATGAGCACAGCAAGTTGGCAGAGCCAATGGGCTCCAGGAATGTTAGCTGTGTACAAACCTTGAAATAAAGAGGCTATGAGTTCCCGGGCAATGAAGATTTACATAGGAGAAACAGAAGCAACAGCATTCTAAAACCACTCAGTTGCTACCTTTGTTGAATTATGCTGAGTGATCCTTCTGCATGTCATTCATCCTGCATTTTGCAAAGATGCTTTTCTCCTTATCTGGTTAGCCAGGTCAAGTTTTTCACATAGTTCCTGATATCCTCTTGATCATTCATCATCCAGCCACCCCCTTCTTCACAAGATAATAAATTCTGGGAGAGGCCTGTGATCAGGGCATTTGAATAACTTCACAGGGATTGGCTGCCCTTATTTTTGAATACATATTGGTGTCTTTACTCTCACCTCAGGCTGGAATTAACTTGCCAGAAATCCAATAATGTCTCAATGGGATTATAAATATAACTTTTAGGATTGGGTCAAAGACTGGAGTAGGGATTAGGATATTGGATTACATTGGTCAATATTTGGGATTGCAACAGACAGGACCACAGAGCAGAGAATTCTGGGGTAAGAAGTGGCCAGGCCCCCTGGGGACGTGAGAAGGAAGGAAGGCAGGAAGGATGTGTGAGAAACATCCAGACAGACAGGAGTGAGAAGACCACCTGGGAGGAAGAGGCATTCATCACAGTTAGTCAGAACATCTGCTTCCTGTTAGAATGCATTTCTTTTGATTGGAATATATAAAGTCCCAAAAAACTCCACCTCTGTTTCCTTCAGTAAATGTGAAAACAATCTGAAGCAGCGATATAATCAGGTCTTTCACATCACTTCAGAGAGCAGAGTGCACAAATTTACAAGTTCTTCTAAGCCAGAAGGGGCCGGTTACTACAATAATGGTAGATGGAGGCCAAATACCCTGGGAAAAGGAAGAAACCCGATACAGATGCTCTGCAATGGGGATTTCACTGAGTCTCACAGCAACCCTGGGTGACAGACATCAGTATTCCTGTGTCTCAGGTGAGAAACAGGAGCCACTGGGGTTAGGGTAATCACAGGCATAACTGAGTACTTGAGACAGGAGCCAGGACTCTGGGGGTAGAGTCCAAGCAAAAGGGACATTCAGGCATCTGACTTGGCCAGAGGGGTTGTATTCACATCTGGTTTCCTGAGAAAACACTGAGAGTCATGTTTGAGAAAAGCTATGGGAGCAGCTGTGCTGTTCCTGACCAGTTCCTTGCAGAGCACTCAACCCTCAGAGGCTAGAGGTAACTTTACCAATCACTGACCTACTTTATTTTTATTCCTAAATCTTCAGTGTTTCAGAGCCTCTGGAAACTGTCTCATGCTGTGAAAAATCTGTAATTCAATGATAACACCAAATAACAATGTGTAAGATATAATGAAAAATTATGGAATAATTTAGAGAAGTTATTTGCTTTATAATCAGGAAGAACTTCATTGAAGCAAAACTAGCTTTTGCAAAGGTGCAATGAAATAGCAAGAAATTTTAAATGTTATTTTAATAACTTAAATGGACTCAGAGGGGTAGAGATTAACAACACTCATGAATAAAGTGTATTTTTTGCAAAACTATAAAAAAGTCATATATTTTCAAACTGAGGTCTATTGTATTGTAAATAAGTTTTTCTCAGAAACATTAGAGCACACTGGAAACAGTAGGAAGAAAGACTGGTGAATTTGAAAAAGGATCAAAAGAAGCCATTTGATCTAAAACAAAAAGAGACATTTGTAACCAACTGAAGAGATCATCTGAGAAATCTATGGTGAGAGACTCAGGAGACAAGTTGCAGCAGAAGAAATGCTGGAAGGTAAGAGTCAAGAATATTCCAAAACTTATCAAGAACATTATCCCCAGATTCAAGTATTTTAATAATCTTTAATCATTGTATGTAAAATAAAAGGGATTCTTGTGGCACCATAATCAAACTATAAATGATCAAAGATAAAATCTTTAAGGCTATCAACTAAAAAATATCTATTCTAATAAGAGTAATGAAATTAAAATGATGACTTACATCTCATAACATTTAATTAAGTACCAGGGACAATGGAATAATAACTTTCAATTTTTGTGCCACAAAACCAGAACAGTTTTTCCTGAAGACCTGCTCCATGAGAAATGCTAATAGGATTTGCAGGCTGGAAGGGAAATCATATTGATATAGGGAAATGAAAATCCCAATCTACTATGTCCATGAGTTCATGTTCTCTAAAATCAAAGACTGAATTTTAGTTACAATGGAGGTTAAGAGTAGAATATATTTATTGAGAGAAAGAAAGCTTCTGAGAGAGAGAGAGAGAGAGAGAGAGAGAGAGAGAGAGAGAGAGAGAACAGGTCTCAAGCAGGTTGCCAAGGACTCTGTCTTTTCTAGGGATTTTATAGAACAAAATCATGTGGCAAGAATGGTTTAAGTTAGGGGAAGACAAGGAACTCACAAAGCAGATGGGCATAAATTGGGGGCATAACTATAGTTAGCCAATAAGATTTAACAGTTCAGGTAAAATTGATTACATTAGGAACAAATGGGGAATCCAGTCACATAGACAGCACAGTGACTTTTCCCTAGGGGTTTTGGGATGGTAACTCCAGGCTTCCTCAGGGTGATAGGGATCTATTTAGAATATCAGTCCTTAAGACATAGGTGCATTTGTTTGGTCTTTTGTCTTGAGGCTTGGCCCACAGCAGTAGGTGTCTGGACTGCCCCCTGCAGTTGCCAGGTATCTGAGCTTATGTATTGGCTCCTTTGATGGCCTAACCCTGACTCACTGCCTGTAATATTTCTAACTAACTCAACTTCGTGCAGCAATATTACACAAAAAAACATAACTGGTGGTCAGTATGCAAAAATAAAAATCTGAAGATAATTAAAAATTATATTTGCATTGGGTAGAAACTCTTGACAAATGTAAAAATTACACCAATATTTTTGGCTTTATTTCTCATGTAGAAATGAAATATGCAACAGCATGACCAAAAGAAGAGTGATTACAATCTTGAGCCAACCAGGCAGGGCCCTGTCCTCACTGAACTGCACAGCAAGGAACCACAGGTGTTTTCAGTTGGCTCCACGGGCTAGAGAAGTCTTGGAATTTCCTTCCCTCCCAGCTCCCCATGCAGCTTCCCAGACTTGATTCCAGGAGGGATCTGGGACACAGACTTCAAAACTGAGCTCCAGGATTCTCTTCTCATCACACATCCTGTCACATGGAGAACAGTCAGGGGGAAGGTGAAGGAGAACCTCATCCAGTGCATTGCAGGACTGACAGGTATTCAGAAAGGCCAAGCAACACTGCAATTTTTTATGTGCCTTGAACCATTTCATTATTTGTTCATTAGGAGACAACACCTAAGGATTCCTCTTCCTAACTGTAGAAGACAAAAAAAGGCTGTGTTGCCTTGCTGCACAAGTGGAGGGGAGGTTGGATCCAACACTGACGGTGGAGCCATGTTAAAATGAAGGCTGGACTGGACCCAGAGGTGTGTTAGAAGTAAGATCATCAGCAAAGCTGAAATCTCAGATTTCTCAATAGATGGTCCAAAATCTGAGATGATGGAATGTAAGTAAATGTGAAAAGTACCCTACAATTCTCTTAAATCAATGAAGAAAATTTATGAAATTTCTTAAAAATACTCAGAACAGGGAGCACCAACTACAAAGTCAGAGATAAAAGATCAATATATTCCAGAATAGAAAAATTGACAAATGTAAAAGAATCTTACTGGGGCCCAAATAAAACCCTGTGGAAAGAAATAAAATTACTTTAGATTCGATGATAGATGTGAAACTCCTGTTAAAAGGAACAAAGTTGGGAATTTTGACTTCAAAAAGGACAGAATATATCCAGGTATTGCAAAGTAAAATATAAAATTTAACTTCTCTCCTTTAGAGGAAAGTTGCTTCCTCAGGCTAGGTCATGTATACCTTCCTCTCATATCCTGAGTTCAGATAAATAAACAAAATATGCATATAGGAGGATCAAAAAGCCAGGAGTCCAGCTTCCTTTCCACAAAAGCAAGTGGACAATGAACTGCAGAGAGCTAAATGTGAAGAAGCTGGTGTGGAGATCTGCATTACCCTCCTGCATTTCCCTCCTCTCTATTCCTCACTGTGAAACAGGCCTGGCCAGTTCCACACTGAGATGATGATGTAATGCAAATGAGCCCCTCAATCTCCTCAGAGGCAGCTTTGGATGGGTCTTTTCCATTTTGTCCAAATTCATGGGCTCCTTTAACTTGCCCAACCTCAAGCAGACAAACCTAAGAATCTAGTAAGTTTGGGGAGCATGAAGGTTCATAGACCCCTCCTATTGAGAGACATGCATCCTGGGAACAGAGATGGACTGCTTGCAGCTACTGATGGGATATGATTTTAATTAATAAATAAATTAGTTATTGGTACTGGGAATCGAAGTCAGGGCCTTCCCCTTGCCAGGCAGGTACTGTGCTGCTGAGCTACATCTCTGCCCCTGGGTTACATTATTTTTTCATACAGGCAAACAAACTCACAGCTTTACTCTTGCTAGGGAGTTGCTTATGATACTGAAATACATCTCTGTCCCTCATGTGTCACTTTTTTTGTTTTATTTACTTATTTATTTATTTATTTATTTATTTATTTATTTATTTTATTTGTAGCAGGGATTGAACTCAAACTTTGCACTTGCCAGGCAGGTGCTTTAGCTACTGAGCTAAATCCCAGCAGGGTCACTTTTTAACCAGGAATTTTCCTCCTTTCCTGTTCATGGCATAGGCTGCCTGTAAAGATTCCTGCTTTTGCTGTGAAAAGGAAAAAGGCTGCTAGAGTTGCTGGGGAGTGGGAGAGTTGTGCCTGTTTTCCTGATGGGAAGTGCACTCAGGATCCACTGTCCCCACAGCTCAGATTAACTCCATGGTCATTCCTGTAGTGAGTGAGGTAAGGACATTCACCATTATGGGACTGTTGGATTTAATATATTTTGGGACATCATGTGGTCATAAGTGCCATTTGTGTGGGGAGAGTGCCATCATTTGTGGTCATGTGAATCTGTTGCTGTTATTTTTTGCAACACTGATTGGTGTGACAAGAGCTTCAGAGTTCAAAATTATTTTTCACACACTGAGTTTGGATTGCAGTACTCATTTGTGTTGGTTTTGCTCTGGTATGCCTTCATTTGCTTTTGTTTCTTTTCTCTTTCTCTTCCTGTAACCAACTTTAGACTAGAGTGGACAGTAGGCTTCATTGCCCATTAAAATTCTGTAAGTCACTTGGGCTCAGTTCTTTTGGTGCTTTCTTGTGAGTGTGGGAATCAGCAGGAAAATATGTCCAGGAAGAAGCTTGTGTCTAAGCTGAAGATTCAGCCTGTGCTGCTGGCCTGCTAAGGACTCTGAGGGGATCATGGCAGGACTGAGAGGGGTGCAGCCCTGAAGCTACAGGGTGTGGTCCCTTTTCAGCGCTGTCCCAATGCTGTGGGCTCAGGGAGAACATGCACTTTCCATAAACTGTGGTTAGGATTCTCCAAGGAAAGCCACTGTTCAGACTGAGGATAAAACACACACTCCTAAAATTAAAGGTGATTACCCTGTCCTCACATGTCATTTTCATCACAGATAAGCCCCAACATGGATTGGGGACTATGCTGAGGAAGTCAGTGTTCTTGTACCATTTGTAGATGAACAAGCTTATATGGAAAGATTTCAAAATTTCAGGAGCACAGAGCACTAAGGCTGTGTTTGAGGAGCTCTGTCATAAACTGATCAGAAATAAAAGTGCTTATGCTATGTTGTATTTCTTTAAAAATTTGTAGTTACCTGTGACATGAAGAAGTTAATTTGATTGTGATTCAGTGTGACAGTTTAGCAGAAAACATATTCTGATTTCATGAAACTGTCCTCAGAAAGGTTCTCTGAGGCCAGAGGTTTAGCTCTGCAGGCATAAGTGCCTGCTTGGCAAACGTGAAATTGTGAGTTCAAGCCCAGGTACAAAAAAAAAGTTTCTCTGAAATCACTTTGCCCAAAGTGATGCCCACAGCTGCTTTCTTTGTGCTTTTCTGTGTTAGGGATGGTGGCAAGTAAGTGCAGCTGGGGTTTCTCACAACACAGCTCTTGGGCTTATGTCAGTTAGTTTGAGCCTACAATTTTATTAATCAAGAGAAACATGGCTCTTGACAACTGGGGCTTCAAAACACCTGCTTTAGGTAACAGCCCTTTGCTCATTGTAAAGTAGCTGTGCTTCCAAACATTTGTCAAACTTGTTCCCTAAAAATTAAGTTTTGTGTACTGCTTCCTACATTTCTTAACCACAACAATGAAGACATGTGAGTACAGAAGGTTCACCTTTGTATTTTGCCTGGTGGGCAGCATTGCTTCTAACCTGGCATCTTTTTCCATATTACAGAGAGTTAGCAACAGCTAAAGTAAGATGTAAAAATTTCTGACCAGGTGTATCTAAATTTAGCACAATAAATGATGTATTAAAACCTAGAGCAAGAACTTTGAAATTATCTTAGTTATGTTATCCTGTTATCTTAACATGGTATGAGAGTCATGTTTTGCTGAATTGTTACCATGTATATTTTTATAGTCATAAGTTGTCAAGAGCCATGTTTCTCTTGATTAATAAAATTGTAGGCTCAAAAACATGTACTCTTAGATCACAAAGTAAACAATATTTTTACACCTCATATTCATTATTGGTTAGCTTCTGTTTGAGTACCTAAAATATACCAGTGGTGTTAGTAAATTATAATCTTGGTTTCGAAATTATTAAATTGTGTGCTTTGTTCTAAGTGATAACTCACAGTAGTTAAAAAATAGTCAATTACATTTCTGGAAGAAATAAGCTTGTTTCCTAATATTGTCTTTCTTGCATTAACCTGGTCCCGTGTTTCTTAGTTCCAGTCTATGGCACTAAATAAATTTGCATTGTGGTTTTTCATTTGTTTTATGGCCTGTTTATGGACTTTGTAACTATTGCTTGTCAAAATTCTAATAATTTAGGGTACTAACTACTAAATAGAAAGGACTATACTTGACAGCAGACTCTACATAAAAATCACTCTAAATCTCTGACATTGTTCAAATTTAACTAAATAAGAGCTTTGGACACTAATTATGTGTCATATCCATTGCAATGTAGGATGTATTCTAATGAATTATATGTATAAAAGTTTCCTTGACACCATGCAGCAAAGCTATCTATGATTAATTGACAATGCTTAAAAGTACATTCAGAGATTAGGGGGACAATTTGCAAGAATCAAAGAGTCACCTGTATGTCAACCCTATCAAAGTAAGCAGAGCTGCAGAGGTTAGGAAGGATAACCATGATGCATGACAGACTAAAAGCAGCAGTCTGTGCTAAGAGGTGTGGTTAAATACCTCCTGAGCTTAGCTTTCTTTTATAACTAACATCATTAATTTTTTTCTGGGGGTGTTTCAAGCATCTAACTTCCATTGGCTTGTGCTCCAGCTAACTTTAACGGACTCAAAGCACCAGCCCGATTGTGGACAGTGGACAGATGATGTAACATATAAGGTCCTCAGAACAGAGGCTGAAATAAGAAAGGAAGGGAATTGTAAGTGGCATCAGAAATTAAAATTTTAAATGTTCCATTTTGTTT
The DNA here is from genome assembly GCA_004027455.1 of Hydrochoerus hydrochaeris. NCBI lineage: Eukaryota > Metazoa > Chordata > Mammalia > Rodentia > Hydrochaeridae > Hydrochoerus > Hydrochoerus hydrochaeris. Next base: position 23,378 of record PVLA01011671.1, read on the forward strand.
CCTTTAGTGACAAATGGCTTCCTGAGGCTTAGGGCATATACAGCTCCCCCAACATATCCTCAGCTCAGATGAATAAGAAAATATGCACATACTGACATCAAAATGCCTGGATGCCTGTTTGCTTACTATAAAAAAATTGACAATAAGCTGAAGATGACTAAAAATGATCCAGCAATTGGAGAGATTTGAATTGTCTTGTCATGCTTTTCTACTCTCTATTCCTTACTGTAAAAACCCTTTCCCATCTGTATACTGTGAGACTGTGATTTGTGGCAAATAGTGAGATTTCAGAGCTAGCATTGAATTAATGCTTTCTCCTTTTTATATATACAGGTGGCCTTCTTCAATTTGACCATGGGGACCTGTGTGGCTGGTGACCAGTAGGCTATGAATAAGAAGGTACCACGGATAATTAAGGACTCAGAAACCAGCTAGCTACTGCACAGCTTGGTGAATAAATGGCAAAGAAACTGTCCATCATAACTATTTCAAAGACAAATGGACACTGAAATTTCACAGGCATCTTGAAGAAAGAATCATGTTGAACATGAATATTTAAATGCAAAAGGAAAATCTAAGTAGATTGGAATAGTAAGTAAATTTGAAAAGTGTATTTTAAAAAATTTTCAGAATTCTGCATCCAATTGCCAGATTTCCCCATGTATGTTAATATGCCATAAAATTTAGAGATTATGCAAATAGCAGAATTAATTCACTTACTGCAGTAGGATGCATTGCTTTGAGATAATGTGCATGATGGAAACCATCTGTGATCCCAATATCTGGAAGGCTGAAGCAGGAGGATCCTAAGTATGATCCCTGCCTGTGTGATTTAGTAAGATAAAAAAATACTCTGTCTGTTGGATATTAAACTCAGTGGCACAAACACTTGCCTGGCAAGTGTGAGCTCATGAGTTCATTTCCAGTTACAAAAAAAAATCAAAATATACCTTTGTCTCCTATCTCTGTCACTAGAATTTGAATGAAGGGCCCTCATATTGACCTACATCTTCAGTTGTTTTCTACTTCTTTATATCTAATTTTGAGATTTCATCTTACTAAAATGCATAAGCAGGGATCATAGTTCCAATCCTCCTCCTTGAGATTTCTAGATCATGAGATCATAGATGTTTTCCATCAGACGCATTTTTTCAAAGAATTTCAATCAACTTCAGTCAGTGAAATAATTGTTGCTTAAATAAGAAACCTAAGCACTCCTGAAGAACAGAGACTAGAATTTTATTTAGTCTTGGTAGATGTATGATATAAAACAAATTTTAATTTTCAAGTGTTACAGCTTAGGCAGAGTTTTCATTTCATGTAGTAATTGTCATTCCACTTATTCTGGAATTGTATTTTTAAGATTTGCCTTGTTCATCATGGATATGTCTTAGGTACAAAAAGTTACAATTGATATTTTAAAAAGTCATTAAAGTAATTTTAGTTATATCCTGCAAATAATTAGTAACCATTTACTGATGTTATTAGAGATAATATTTTATAGACAAATGGAAGAAATGATTAGTTTTTGTGCACCTCCTAATCAACAATTATAAAGACAATGGATAAAGTAATGAGAAAGACTATATTGACATAATGCCAATAAAGCAGAATAAGTGGCAAATGCTCTAGAAAGTAGGTCTCCCAAATGTCATTCATGTCGGTTATAAAACAAGTTACTTTCTGTCTAAATGTTTCTATGGAGATTCTGTATGAAGAATACATTAAAAGTCACCATTATTGGTGTGAAGAATCTGGAGATGATTGTAAAATGATTTTAGCATTTCAATTTCTGCTGCTTACAATACTTCATCTAATAGATTCTCAGAAGGCCAGCAAATCTTTTCCAGGACAATCAGCTACAGCTTTAACTCATGGAAATTATAGCAAACAATAATGTGATGAACCAAATTTTGGCTAAATTAAATCAAGAAAATTAAAACAAATTGCTTTGCTACAAACAACAGTTAAATATTAAAAAATATAGTTTTATTATTTCTTTTAGCTATTTTTAATTGTTTTACTCTTGTGGGACAAGTGGATGTCCTAAATTTCAGTCCAACAAGTTCCAAAGATCACTGTTACTTTTATTTGTCTAAGGCTCTTCATTGGCTCTGGCAACCACTGCTGCAGAGCAGCAGGCTAATAATAGTTCAGCTTCTAGTGCAAAATGAGAAAGGATTGCCAAGTGCATGCTCAGTAGCAAGTAGTAAAGCAGATCCACTTATTTAAGATAGTAAGAGGTTGTGCTCAGCACTCATCTATGCAAATGAATGTGTAACACACACCAGGTGACAGAAAAGCAACAGCAACAGAAAAAAGTTGGCTGATAATTTAGGGTTTTAGTATTTAAAGCCTGGACACCTGTTTTAAGGGCCTTCACCTGAATCTTAAAATGTCATTGCCAGTGGGTATTTCAGGCCTCTAATGAGGTGGGAGTAGGGTAATGCTGACCAGAAGGTCAGGCTAAGAAATCAAACACTGAATGTGCCCTCACCTCAGGCATCTTCATCTCTTAAGTTTTGTTATTGTACTTTTTATCTCTCTTAGGATAATGGAATCTGTAATAGCCTCAGGGGACAGTATAGAATGCGATGCTGAAAGGGGGTGACCCATTCAGCTCCTTTTCTATCTGCACTGCAATGGCCTGATGCACTGGTGAGAAAGTTCTGGTGTTCATATTTTCTTTCACATTGCTTCTGTGTTTGTTCATCTCTGAATCTGTGATGGGATTGCTTTGCAAAAGCAATCCTAAACATCTAAATACATTACAGCATCATATGATTCCTAGCAGGTAATTCTCTCAGTGGAAGACACTTTTATAAAATAGCTCTTCCTAGAACATGACTTGAGGGAATAGAGAGTAACACACTCTAGAATGTTCTAAACAATGATAGCATCTTACTGTTGCACATGAAGAATATCTGGAGAAGCTTAGACAAAACCCCTTTTCAGACTTTGTAGCTCAGACAGGAGAACTTTCCTTTGAGCAGTCATTCCTTAGGAATCAGAGGTATGACCAGACCTACCCTGAGTTTTTGAAGGGAGATTCTCTGGACCCTAGGTTCTTCACTGAGTTAATGATTGGAACATGCCTTTGACCTGCATGGCACATGTAAGGCATGTATCACTCCTAACTGCTAGCCCCTAGGGCAGAAAAATATTTTCAGACCTCACTGTTTAGTGGCTCCAGGCTGCCCTCTCTAAGTCTTCCACTTAAGTCACTGGAAAATTAATGTCAGTGTAATGCAATACATTTTGAAAACACAACAGGTATTCACAAGCTGTCTTGTAATTGCCTGCTTTCTCAGATAAATAAGACTTCCTGACTGGATTCTAGCTAATAAAATACCTTAAAAATAATATCCAAGATTTCCATGAAGGAACTGTGACCTCTGAGGCACAGAAAAGAACTGAGACCCACATGACAGACTAAGTTCTGCCTGTAACCCACAGGGGATACTAGTAGTAGAATCTCCATGGCACGGTAATGTGTCACCCAGAGATAGCTGAGCCCTGGCAAGTGGAAGGAAGATCAAAATGGGACCCAGACTGGTGAAGGAATATGGAAGCTTAGCATCGGGCTCAAAATGCAAAATCATCAACCAGGTGATGCTGTCAAGGAAACCTCACCTAATAGCATGACTAGAGAAATTAAGCAACTTCTGGAGACAGACAGGTGTCTATTTGAACATGGACCAACATGTAGTGGACTTAAGGCAGCTTTTTGTGGCTTAATAGCAAACACTGTTTCCTAGCGAACCTTTCAGGGGACACAGGCTCATATAGTGCTGCCTTCCAAGTGGTGGTAACTCCATTTTTGTCAGCAAATGCCCCTTACACAAGTGTGGTGGATTGACAACTGGTGGAGAACTTTTGATACACAGAAGAACTGAATCAACTGAAGAACTGTGGTGCTGTGTGTGTAGGACTCACCTGAGCACTATGCCCAGCAACATACAAAGAAGAATGGAAGAGGAAGAGCTGGTTCTGTGGCTTCTCCTGGAGGAGCTTGACATGCTGGTTTCCTTCTATGTACTTGGCTGTTCTCATCATCAGAGGAACTCAGGACCACTGAACTAATTCAGGCTTTGGTAGTGCTAGATTTACATTTTCAAAAGTTAGGACCAGCTTTCTCCTCCAACCACAGGAGTTTTCCAAAGTTGCCCAAGATAAGATTTGTAGTATGTCTAAAATTACAGTATCTAATTCAGTACCTCCTATCTACATTTGCTAGTGAATTCTTGAAATGTGGCTAGTGAAAATTGAAATAGGCAGTAAGTGTAATGCATAACAGATTTTGAAGACTCAAAACCAAACAAGTCCTTTATCATTTATTCCATGCTGAAATGATTTTTATCACATTGTATTAAATGATTTTTATTAAATATAAATGTGCATGAGGCATCATAGTGAACACCTGTAAACCAAGTGCTGTGGAAAGCTGAACTAGGAAGATCACAAGTTCCAGTCCATCCTTGCAATTTAATAACTTAGCCAGACCCTGCATCAAAATTTAAAAAAAAAATAACAATAATAATAAAGAGGCTAAGGATGTAGCCCAGTATGAAGACCCTGAGTGCAGTTCCCACCCTTGAATATAAATAAGTTAAAAAAGAAACCAGCCTGTTTCTTCTGGCTTTTTTATAGTACCTAGTCAAAAATTTGAAGTGACTCAACCTATTTTTCACAATCAGAATACTTTCAGGCAGTGTTTAGGGGATCATAGATAATGATCACTATGAAGATAGATGGAAAATGGGTTGGGCAGAGGGAGAGAAGAGGAAGGACTAGGGCCTACCTCTTTTTCCCAGCTCCAGCCATCTCCCAGCCTTTCCCCTTCTCTCTCCTCTCAAGTCAAACCTGCAAAGAGCAAATTTGGTGTTCTACTTTAGGAAAGCACAGTGTAAGCAGCCTTAACTCTCCTTCAGGCTTTCATATTTCAAATGAAAAAGTTCAGGATCATGGGTAATAAGAGAATTTGTGACAGGGAGTAGGAGGGTATGTTTTGGAGGTCAGAACATATATAAGTGCTCCTGAGAAGCAGCAACTGGCACTTCTGCCTCCCCAAAATTTGCTAGCAAATAAAATATGTGGAATCAGTATTATTTAGTACTTTGCAATTGTCAGGTATCAGACTGCCCATTCTCACTGTTACCAGTGGTTCAGTCCCCCACAGGGCTCAGTGAATACTGACTCATTTCAAAGGGGAAAACAAGTGAAATAAAGAGGATTGGTCATGGGATTACTGGCAATTGTCAGTGACTGAGTGCATGTGGAGAGTTGCCTGCAGTTTAGATGACTTGAATTTTGTGGTTCAACTTGTAATCAAACTACAAATTATGGAATATCTGGTTTGACAGTGCCTGAGGACAAAAATTCTCAAAGGAAATCAAAGTCCAACTTTATAGTATGTATCTTGGCTGTGGAAGTTATTGGACTTTAGCCAGTATTTGTTATTCTTTAATTTATAGTATGAGAAAATAGTGTAATGAGCCTCACTCACTGCACTGACTCACCTGCCTCATCACATTCATAGTAAGCATATGTCAATACACACACATGTTGCATATTTTCAAAATTTAGTCCTTTATTGTACATCATTTGCTACTGAGGAAAAGGATAAAGAAAATATTATTTATTGAAAAACAGTTTCATCTTCAGTCATTTATATTTGTGTACATTATTTAAGATCATTCATGCAGTAGGCAAGAGGAAACAAAATACATTGTCTTTTTTTTCAATTAAATGTTTGCTTTTTTTTACAATAATGTTATAGGCCAACTGGGGAAATTTGAGAAAAGTAGAGAAAGTATGAAGAAATTCATAGTATTACCATGTATCTTCATAGTAAAATCTTATTAAGAAACATAATTGCCATGAAAATTATAGCAAGAACATGGTGGACATAACATACAAATGCAAATGCCAGTAGGGAGACAAACTAATTCAAAAGACAGTACAAAAACAAAAACTTTTCTTTTTTTTTGGTACCAGGGATTGAACTCACGACCTCACATTTGCCAGGCAGGCACTTAATCCACTAAACTAAATCCCTGGCCCAACAAAAACTTTTTATAAGTAAAGTTTTTAAAGCATTGTGAAATAAGATTAGTAAATTAGATATAAAAATGATTAATATGTTGAGGCTTTAGGGGAATACAATTCACTAAATTAAAAGTAATTTGCAAGATACCATGTTTTCTGCAAATTAGCATTTAACTTTATAGAGTTGTAAAATGTGTGGGCCCAAATTAATAGTAAACAATAAGTCAAAGAGTGGTAATTATTTTTTTATTTAAAGAGAAAAAAACAGGAAAAAGGTAGAAATATTACAGAATTTCAATAAAAGAAGATGATAAGAAATCACTAGCTGTTAAATTACATATTGTTCTTTTAGAAATAGTTATTCAAGTTACAAAATTAAAGCACACAAAGTGGACACTCAAGCAGTTACAGTGCAAACAGATCTGTTCAACAATCCAACAAGAACCTAGAAATACGGTTATCAATCCCACACACCTAATCATACATGCAGCTTTGAAACAGAAGCCCTTTCAAGGGTATGGAGAGTTTGTGAGAAAATGTTGGATCATTTCCTTGAAACACATAGAATCATCTTTCAGTTTCTCTCTCAAGATAAAATATTTCATAATATTAAAGACAACTACCAACAAATTTAAAAATATTTATCCTTCTAGATTTTTCTCAGTGGATAGTTGGAATATACAGTAGTTGAATTGTGCTAGATTTTATCATCCGTTTTGAGCTCATAAGTGAAATAAGTCAAACCCACAGGTGTAAACATCATATTGTTTCAATAATATAAGAAATTGAAAAAATAAGTTTCAAAATGCACAACAGATATTGTGAATTGAGCAAAAACTGTTGAAAGGAAAGGAGAAATTGTGATGAGTGAAACAGGAGAGGAAGAGAAAAGGAAACTATATACATATATATGTTAAGATATATATACATATATATGTTAAGATAGTAACACAGCTAGTTTCTCTTAGTTCATTGAAAAAGAAAGATTTTTTATAATATTGTTTGAACAATATTTCATGCTTGTATCTTGCACATTGATTACTTTAAACACAGCAATACATGATGTATTAATTATTGATCCAAACTCTGTATTATTTTCATTTTTATTTTTTCTCTTGACAAAATATGTAAACATCTATTCTACTGGAAAAGCCCTAAGGTGTTCCTGAAATAATATATCACATGTTCACACCTCCTTAAGAAAGTATCTCAGAATCACAGTGTCACACATTTATGACATGATACCACTAAAAGTCGACACTTTGAAAATTAAATAGTATTTTGTTAGTCAAAGAACAAACCATATTTCAGATGATCAAAGAATAGAAAGTTTCAGTTAGGATGAGTAAGTTCAAGAGTAGCACTGTATGTATAATATGGTAACGATGGATAATAGCAAGGAATTGTAAACTTACAAACTTCTGACAGTAGTTTAAATATTCTGAACACAAAAAAAGGCAAAGTATGTGAGATAATTCAGGTATTAATCTATGAGATTTAATCATTGTATGAGATACACATATATTAAGAGAATTGGGTAAATAAATATATACATATATAAAACATTTTATTTTTCAATTACAGTAAGTAAAATAAAAATAAATTAAAAACACAAATACAAAATAAATGCCTCCTCTCTGCTTAAAACTGTGAAAATTGGGCACATCCAGTAACTACACAAGAAGATTTTTTAAACTTTTATTGGTATATGCTTATAGTACACAGTGATTACATTCATTGTAGCACCTTGCTACATGTACATGTTACATTTCAATTCCCTTCTTTTTCCTCACTCCCTCCATGCCCTTCTGTTTCCATTTTTCTAACATCAGATTTGTTTATACATAAGACCTCATAATGACAATTATATATGTAAATTAAAAACCAGACTAATGAATGAAAGAACATATAAAAATATAAGACAAACTATGTCTTACATGTACTAGTTGTACTAAGGTACAGTTTTAGATACATTGTTCATACTGTATTGCATTACTTTTTAATCTTTCTTTCTCTTCCTATTATGTGTCTTTTATTTTTATACTATATATGTTATATATATTGTTTTATTAAATATGCGTTTAATACATATTTATGAAATATATATTATTAAATGTTAACTACATATTACTATGTATTGAGTTTTTCACATAAGAAAATCCATACACTATTTAAGCTTGTGTGTCTGAATTTTTTCACTTAATATTATGGTCTCAAGCCATTACTATTAATAGAAACAGACATTTTTATTTTTATTTAAATTATATGAGGTTGATTTTACACTCTATTTAAACTACCATAATGATAGGTAGAAATTGATTGATTTCATGCCTCTAAAATATCAATGATTTTTATCTCTTCATTTCATTACAAAACCCCTTGGAAGTGAAATACATCAGATATATGAATTTAAATGTTCTGTGGTTTCTCTTAAGTGAGAAACACAAAATATAAATAAAGAACCAAATAAAATGTAAATAATTGGAAAACAGCAGACATAGATTTTGCAAAAGGGAAGGAGATTAAGAGATGTAGTAAACAGAGACTGAAGGGAGAAGGAATAGGAACAACATGTCATGTACATGTAACAACTCCCCAGGGGAAATGTAATCATTATGAACCACAAACGTATACTTACAAAAAAAGAGAAAATACATTTTTTAAAACAGCTAAATAAATTGTAATAATAGGGTTTAGAATGATTCCCAAATGATCAATAATTACATGAAAAAAAAAAGTTCAACATCTTTGGCCATTAGAGAAATATAAATTAAAACATCGAGATTCCATTCCACTCCACAATTATGGCTATCATTAACAAATGAAGTAAAGATTCCTTGAAAAGAAAGCTTTGTGCTACTATTGTTTGGACAAGATATCATGCCTATATCTTACACTCTGAACAACAACCACAAAGACAATACAAAATATATGGACTATTGTAACCTACTGTTTTGAAACTCAGTTTCATTGTTATATTTTTTTTTCCTTTTCTTTGAAAAAAAGAAATCAAGCATAACAAATACTGGTGAGGATATGGGGAAAAATGAACCCTGCTCCACTATTGGTGGCAATGCTAACTAGAGTAACCACTACAGAAATAAGTCAAAAGACTAAAAGTAGAAATGCCATTTCACACAACTATTTCCTTTCTATGTATCTTCCCTAAAGATTTAAAGACCTCCTATTAGCCATGTATACTTATGTTTATGGAAGCCCAGTTCATAATAGCTAAATCTCCAAAGCAGCCCTTATGCCCATCAAATGATGACTGAAGGTAGTTATGTACTGTACAATAAAAAGGATAAACTTGAGTCATTTTTTAGCAAAAATGGATGCACCAGGAGTCCATAACATTAGGTGAAATAAATGAGATACAAGAGCTTAAATATCACATGTTTTTGCTTATATGAGAAACTGAAAATATAAATAAAGAGTAAAATAAAATATAAATAAAGAGTAAAATAAAGAGTAAATATGAATGAAGAGTACAATAGAAAGTAGGGAGATACACCTGTTTCAAATGGGAAGAGGATAAAGAAGTGGAGGGAAATGGGATAGAAATGAGACACAGATTTGTGTTATGTACATGTACCAATTGCATATAAGGAATATAGACATTTTGTATGGCATACATATGCTAACAAAATTGAAAAACTGGCAAAACTTAGGTGTAGGATTTCATTATACAAATTATACAGATGTCTTATCCAGGAAGCAATTTCAAAGCATGAATTTAAAAGCAATACTTGTTCCTCCCAAACCCTCCATACTGACTTAAAATTCCTATGGAAAACATATATAAATAAGTAGGATTTTAGATATAAATCAGGTATGCACATAACTGGGAACATGTGCTTTGCCTCCATATATTCTGATCCTAAAGTCTGGACTCATGGGTCAAAGTGAAGGGAGGGAAGATTCCCACAATAGCCAGCTCCAAGTCAGGGTGGCACATGGCAGAGGAGAATAGTTCAAGACAGGCTGGTTGTAGCAAAGCAAAAAGAGAGAGAGAAGACTCTTTATGTTCCTTATATTGTATGCAGATTCTGTACCTTAGGGCAGAAGTAACACTGATACCTGGAACCCTGGCCAGAAACATGCCAAATCAATCAATGTATTGATTTACTAATCACAGATCCTTAATTCCAGCATGACACACTCTAGATTCAGTCACTTCTGGAAAAGCCCTATGATGGCATCAGAGTATGGAGAAATCTAGACACAAACCATTACAAACTTTATACATACACCAGTGCTGAAGTAAAATCTATGCTTGGATTTTTTAGAGCTCTTTTTGTTAAAGGGTTAAGAAACAAATAAATATCAGTATTAATTTAAATGAGAAAAAAATATAAGTAGTTAGTTTCTTTTTTTAATTTTGCTTTCTTTTGAGACACAGTCTTGCTCTGCAGTTCAGGTTGTCCTTAAACTAACTTTGTATCCCAGGTTAGCCTTTAACTCCTGATTATCCTCCCAAGTTCTTCCCAAGTGCTGGGAATACAGATTTGTGCTACCATGCATTCAAAATTGGTTACTTCTTAAATACAAATTTGCAAGCCATGGAGCCCCTGCAAACCAACATTAGTTGGTCAAAGAGAGTCAATTACAATTTAAGCCAAAATTCCCTAAGCTGTTCCACAAGCACAAAGGCTCTTGAAAACGTAAATAGAAAATGTCCGAGAGAAAGTTTCATTTTTAGAAAAAGAAAGATGTTAAGCTAATTTTGTATCGTGTTTCTGGGATAGTATTTCCATTAAGATAAGAGAGAGAGATGATACTTGATCACATGAGAGAGATCATTCTAGATTGTCCATTCAGATGTAAAACCTACCTCTCATTCTGTTTTTTCCTCAATGATCCTGAGGTACATAATTAAGTGAATGCTTTATCTAAGTCCTACTCTTTTCAACATGATAAGTAGATTGAAAAGTGATGTTGTATAAGAAACAATGAAAACAAATGAACACATGCCCAATAAATGTAGAAGTGATAATGATCATGAAACCTGATATGAGCTAAACATTAGTGGGTTCTTTTTCATCTGATATTCATTTGAATGTAAAATATTTCTCTATATTTTTGTAATGCTTTAGAGTTGGCATTCTTAGGGCAGTGATATGCATTGCAAAAATCAGAAACTCAGAAAAATTTAGGGCTGATATCTGGACCTGGTTTTTTTTTCTAGGCTGTTTTTACATTGCTTATCAAGAAGAAAAGAGTATCATGCAGTGAAATTTCTTTCACATTTAGAATAATAATATAAAGTCTCAAAAGTGTTATCTAAGTTTTCATAATCTTATTATTTCCTTATATTACAGAACTGAGAGTCATTAATCAATGTTAATATCCCATGATGTTGCTTTAAAATCCTGTGTCATATTTTCTATTGTTTGAATCTTAAAACTTAAAAAAAACAAAAAGTAGAAAACAAATTTCTGAGTAGCTCCTCAAGAAACCACTAAGAAATGAAAGTTTTTCCATTGAAAATCCCTGAAAATATAAGTAAGATATCTGACTGCCACATTATTAAAGAATATACACAGATGACAAATAAGTTTGTGAGTGTTATATTCTCTTTATTTTAATTAGGAAACCTCAAATTAAATAACAACAAGAAACTATAAAGTGCTTTTCCCAATGAACTCAGTGCTCACATGCCATTACCAGCCCCATAACCTGAAGGACTGAAGGATGTAAGAGGTAAATATATAGGTACTTAGAAACAGTTACATATAAACAAGAAGCTATGGTGTACTTTTGTACATTAGAGCAAATATAGGTAACAGGACCACACTGTAGATGTCACAAAGCTAGCAGAAGAGGTTTTGAATGATTTTATCATAAAATGATAAGTATTTCTTCTAATTTCATCTAAACAAAAGGTTCAAACGTATTGAAACATCATGATACCCTTAATGGGAAAGGTTTGTTAAAAATATAGGGGTCCAAGCAGCCAAATTGATGATTTAGGAATTTTATTAGCTGAGCTCTGCAACCAACATGTAGACCCCTGGTTCAGAGTCATAATGACTGGTGCCAAACTGGAAATTTAAAGAGCTTCTAAAACAGCAATCCACAAATGACATTCTGATGGGAAAATTTAGCTATAATCTTATGTTAATTTTTGGTTAACATTTGTATTCTGCTTCTTTGTGGAGCAGGTTAATTTTTCTCTTGTGAGTGCAGCTCACTCTGATTTTCTCATAGGACTTGTACCCTGAGTAATTTTTCATGCATCTGGGCCAAATACAGGGCACAAGATGGTGTTGGTTGTGCCAAGCTACAACAAAGTTAGGAACAAAGTCCATCATGTTAAGTATCAGTGACAAAGAAATTAAAATAGAAAAAAAATGAAACAAAGTGGTTTAGAAAAGTATTGGCATGAAATTCTTTATTTTTCATTATTAATTTCTCTATTCTGCAAAAACAGATGTTATTCAATGTATAAGTGGATAAAGAAATGTGGTACAAGCACAGGCTAGAATATTTTTTGTTCATTTTTAAAATGGATCCATTATATTCTCTGAAACAGTCACTCAGTTTCTTGCACTCAGGTTTCAGGTTTTCCTAAATTGGACAAAGTGCATTTGCTCTTCTATCTACCTTCCTTCTCTTGACATTGTGCTTCCACTTGAAGAATTGAGATCACTCTTACTGTATGAATCTAATTACACAGAGTATTCCAGAATGCTTTTTTCCCTGAATGCCTTTTTTTCTAGTCAAATCATTTCCCTACTCTTCTCTTACACCCCAGAATTACTTTGGAGACTTTTTGCACAAGTCCTGACATTGGCAAAGTGATGATATTTTGGAGCACATCACAAAGAGCCAGATGACAAAATCGATGTGTTTTGAGGATTTCACCTGGAACCATTATGAAGGCATCAGGCCTCTTCTTTTAAAGATGCACTTATGAAGAAAAAGCATCATTTCTAATTCATACACTGGTCAATGTGAACAGAATCTGTTTTGACTGAATGCTCCTTCCTGTGCTGTCTGCAGTATGCTCTCTGTGCTGCATGGAGATCAAGGCTTCCTTCCTTCCTGTGGGCCTCACCTCTCAGGCCTCAATAACACCAGCTACAATCAGTCCAAATACATCACCCATGCCCTCTGCCTTTCTGTCCCTGGCTGTCCTCTGCCTTAAGATCTGAATACACCCTTCTCAGATATGAACTCTCTTTGACCAAGATCCTGCTAAAACATTGGCGTGCATAAGGTCATTATCTTGTATCACAGCCATCTTTATATTCACTTGTGTAGACAGAAACCCTGGAGAATATAACAATATGAATTATGACTAATATGGATGACACAGTTCCATGTAGGTGGGCCAAGGTAGAGACCACAGCATCAGCAGGAACACCATCTTACTAAAGGGTTTCTCCAGAAAGTAATATTAAGGCCACAGAATGTTGGGCTGATTGAAGGCAAACAGAAACTCTCAATATTTTCTTTACATGATTGTCATATACAGCACCACTCCGTGTATAGCCACCAAACAGAGAACTCATCTGCCAGGGCTGAATCCCACACCAGCAGTGCCACATTCAGCAGCTTCCACCCCCCAGTGCCAGATGTGAGGATTCCATGTTGTCCTGGCTCAGCCTCCTGTACAGCCCCTAAGTCACATATACAAATCACCCTCAGTTCTGGCAGAAGAAATCTCTGTCACCAACAGGTTGGGAGAAGAAGTCTCCATTCTGAAGGCAACAGGAAGATTCTGTGGACTCTTATTTATTTAATAGTAGCTCTCCTGGGTGAGAATTCTGGGGTTTGTGGGATCCAGGCCATGGAAGGGGAAAGACTAGTCATACCTCACCTTGCCCTCAGGTGTGTTCTCTGATGTGACACTTTGAGAATCAGGGCCCAGCCTGGTGAAGGCCATGGAGACGCAGACCCTCATCTGCAGTGTCATCTGTGGTTCCTTAACCAGTAGCTATGCTTGGAGTTGGATCCACCAGCCTCCTGGAAAGCTCTACAGTAGATGCAGTACTGGACAGGAGACACAAACTATAAACCAGTCTTCTAGGACCATATCTCCCTCACAGGTTACATAACTAACAACAAGTTCTCCCTGCAGCTGAGCTCCTTGACCTGTGAGGACACTACCCTGTATTACTGTGCAAGATACAGTGTGGTGAGAGCAGTGAGAGCCCAGGCATAAACTTCCCTGCAGTTTCATGTGTCACCTTCAGGGGTCACCCATGTCCACTGAGCTCAGAGCTCAACACCAGGCACAAATACAAGCCCATAGATCACTAGGTAGATTCCTCTAACCATCAGAGATGAGGGTGACAATCACTACCCTTCAAGGAATTCCTGGCTCTGTCACCTACACTCTCTCAAATTTGTCACTAAGAAAATAGCAGGAATCACTCCTCAGCTTTTTTTTACTTTTGTTTCCTAAGCAGCCCATTTTCGCTTGGCTGAGAAATGAATTTCCTTTCACCCTGTGCCTGCTTTCACTGCACCTTCAGTTGGAAATGCAATCAGTGCTGCACACAGACCCCATTTGCATACCTTGCCAGCTTCCAGGGGTTTCTCAACTGCCCCAAGTTGCTTCTTCTCATCTCCATCCTTCATAGGCACAACCTATCACTCAGCACAATGAGAACATTGCTTAAATTCAGCAGCAGCCATTTCCAAGCATATGAAACCCCCGTTGTTTGCTTGGGAATATTTGCTATTGTTTATAGTTTTTGAACATAAAGCAATCGTTATGTTGCATTAAATATGGTGTATTTTCTTCCTATTGCTTATTGAAAATAATATCATTTATTCCATCATAGATTTTAAGTGTGGTGTGAGTCCTTCCATGAGAGTTTACTTATTTCAGTGCCTACACTTATACTATGTTGTTTGCATTTTGAAACTTCAGAAAGTTCTTCATTAAAATTGATTTTTCAGGCAGGGCATGGTGGCTCATACCTGTAATCCCACCACTTGAGAGGCTGAGGCAGGAGGATCCTTGTGAATTTGAGACCAGCCTGGGCTACAAAGTGAGCTCAAGGCCAGCCTGAACTGCATAGCGAGACCCTGTCTCAAAAAGACAAAAAAAAATTGATGCTTCAGATGCTCATTCATTTTTAGTGTTGTGTTTTTTATCTATTTTATAATATTAGAAAATTCAGAAATCTTTTGTAGGAAGCTTATACAGGTGTTACCTTGTGTCAAATGGTCTTTAGACTTAGTATAATGTTCTTTCCTTTCTTTTGATGTGGGTCCTAATTTCAAAGCATCATTACAGATGCAGTGGTCCCCAGACACGGACATGACATGAATAGTGTCTTGCCACTTACTCCTACGGTCCCCATCTTCTCATGGCTTCCCTCACTATTAACATCATAGTTTGACACTGATGCCCCTTTGTGGGCAGAGGAAATCAGGGTTTGGTTTTCTCTCATGTCCTAACTGGCACTTCCTGAGCACTCCATTTCCTTGGTTTTACATCTGAAAAAACTTTAAATCTCTCTACAGTCTTAGCATGTAATGTGAGTGTTAACTGGTTCAGTGGCAGCATTCCACTGTGTACATACACTTCAAAACATGTTGTGCACAGAAACACAGTTTCACTTGTCCTTTAAGAACTAAATTTACTTTCTACAAAGATCCTCTCTATGTGGAAACCTCATTCCAATCCCACATCCACATTGCTGTTCCTATCTGGTGTGAGAAATGCACTTCCAAAATGTATACTTTTCCTGATATTTCAGTCTGAATTCAAATATTCTTAACAGTTGTGTCTCTGTCTGGCTCACTGCAGGGCCATTTTCTGGTGGAAACACATTGAGCAATTCACCCTGTGCTTTAGCGTATGTCGTCAAGTAAGCAGGACACTTCTGAGGAAGATCCATTTTGCTGGAAAAGAATTAATTGTAACATTTAGGAGGGGGAAAATGGCAAGGAAGAGAAAATGTGCAAGTGCAGTACTAGTGACATAAAATTCAAAAGAGTATGAAGAAAAATTGCTGATGTGCATAAAACAGCTATATGATAATCATAGTGACATGGAGAAATAATTTAAAATAATTATAAATCCTCCAGGGGACTGTAGCGCAAGGAGGGCACCACAAAGACACACAGACCATGAAAGTGTGCATAGGAAAGGAAGACTGGCTGGACTCCAAGACTGCAGATCATGGAAACAAACCCCTCATTTTGTAAAATATGTTTTTCCTTTGATTCAACTTTGTTTTCATATTTTGTGGGGCTTTTTTTCCTCATGCATTTTTGGAGGTTTTAAAGTTTTGTTCAAGTATTTTCTTCTCTCCTTATTGTTTCTCATTTGCTTCTTAATCCTTTTCCTTCTAATACTGTTCCATGCATAACTTTCTTTAATTACATTCCCTGTTTCACTGTTAATTTTTTCCACTCTCCAGAGAGACTTCTGTCTTACAGTTAACTCTTTGTCATATCCTGTTTATTAATTTTTTAAATTGCTTTTGCCTTTTCTGCTTTCACTCACACACCTCAACCTTGACTACTGTAGCTATTGAACTTTATGAATCTTTAGATAACTAGTGAACATTACAGCACTGCCATTGAATAATGTTCTAATTATATAGTGGCAAATGTTTTCCATTTAGTAGATATTCATTTTAGGTTCATAGCTGGTAAATAATTTGTTTTTCTTAGTGTTCATACAATAAATATAGATATCTTTTCTATTAATAAACATAGTACTTTATTTTTCCTCTGGGTTGATATTCATTTTGCATTTAATGGCATAATGGATACTGTTTTAATTTCTGTACAAAAGTAACATAACTATTGCTATGAATTGAGTTTCTTTGACATGCAAATATCTAGATTAACTTGGTGTCATTTACAATGGTGTGGCCCACTCCAGGAGAACTGTGTATGAGGCCCAGCATGCTATAACCTCACATATCAAATTAATGGAGGTAGCTGATACCTGGGACAGAGGCAAAGGCTTCTGGCTAACCACATCCATGAATCTTCATTGAAAAATAGAAATTAAATAAAGACATTTCTACAATAAATAATCCACTGCAATAAACTAACTTAACTCAACATAAAATAAACAAGCAAACAAAAATAAAAATGCAAGAAAGAAATCCAACAGAATTCTTCCCAGAATTAGCAGCTCTCCCAAAACTCATCCATGTGGCACTGATGGGGAATAAACCAAAAGCCTCAAAGTGAATCACTCAATGTAGTTTTAGATGGGATAACAAAACCTTTCAATTTACAAAGTGGCACAGGCACAGAAAGTTTAAGTATTAAGACACTATTACAGTTAAACAAAATCATCAACAATTCTAAAACAGGCACTAAAAAGGAAATAGAAGTGCTAAGCTAATGATGTGGAGCACACATGAAAAACATAAAATGATGGAGATGCTGGAGAGCAAAGCAATGTGAATTGTGAAAGACCCTTGTCTGATGGAGGTAGACCATTATATCCCAGACAGATGGGCAAAGTACACTGTGCACCTGCATTTGTATATCACCTGCATGAAGTGTTCTCTGGACTTTGCAATTGCAGCCACAGCCTAATGGTCTCACAGTGTAAGGACACAGTTATAAAATAGAAAAAGGCACAGTTAGAATAGAAAACTTACAGACATGATAGCAAGTGAAAAATCAAATATTGGCCTCTGCCTATCCTCCTGTCACTTTTCATATAAGCACCTTGCTAAATTCAGTCAGCCTTGACTGCCCAGCTGCTTTTCTTCTGATAATGCACTGAACAATCTGACCATTCCTAGCTTCTGATTCCCCTAGTTAAAAGAATATATATCTTGTTTCCAACTTGTTTGAAGGACTTTGATTGGAACAAAGTGATACAATTAAGGATACTTATGATGTTAATTGCTCCACTCAAGTCCCCTCTCCTTGTCCCCAGGATGTTCCTGCACCATATTAAATTTTTGCTTTTAAGTAAATTTATTCAGAGTTAACTTGCCTGACAATGTGTGACTTAATTCAATTCAAGTAGCCAATCATGTAACAATCTGCCATCTGCCTTGTATTCCTGAGTGCAAACTATGTAAACTAAGCATAAATCTGGTTCCTCACTGTTGATTTAGACCCTATAACCCCCCCAGCCCAGTGGTGTTGAGATCACTAAAGCTGCCTGCTAGGTACCTCGGTGCAAAGTGCCTTCTATGTGGTTTGACATTGAATTTTCTGAAACAATAGAAGACAGAAGGGAAAGTTTCAAAATTTCTTTCCATGCCTATCAACTGCATCAATCACCCATGCAAAGCCACAGAACAGACTATAGTTTAGGCAGCAATAAATCTCACATGATCAATGCCATGCAGCTCAGCTCATATGCTCAGTAATGCCAGATCTTGGACACCAGTGACAGTCATCCTGGCTCAGCATCCTATATGTTCCCCTTCAACACATATGTGCAAATTAGGCTAGGGGATAGCAGAATATATTCTTGTCACCAGCTATGCTATTAAGGAGGTCTTTATCCTGCAGGCAATATGCAAACAATGTGAAACCTTCTGTGCCTGATGGCCACTCCCCTGAATGAGGTTCCTGGGGTCTCTAGATATTTAAGGGGTCTGGGTATGGGAATGGAACATGCTTTATGACTCCTCTTGTCCTCAGGTGTGCTGTCCAATCTGACACTTTGGGAGTCAGGATCAAGCCTTTGAAGATGGGGATACCATGTCCCTCATGTTCACTCTCATCAAGGACTCTGTCTCCAGTTACTCCTGGAGTTGGATGCACTGGCCTACTGGGAAAGCACTACAGTCAGTGAGGTACTTGTAAGGGAGCACAAACTACTGGATTTCCAAGGCTGAATCTCCCTCACTGTTGACACAAAAAAGAACCACTTTTTCCTGCAACTGAACTCTGTAACCTCCAAGGACATAGTCATGTTTCACTGTTCAAGACACCACAGTGAGAGGACCTCAGTGTGAACCTAGACATAAACCTGGGGTGCATTTAACCAGCAGGTGGTTCTTATGACCACCAAACTCAAAAACAGATTTCAGGTACAAATGCAGTGTTATTAAAGATGTCCTTACAAAATCTGGCATGACACATAGTACCCAAGCCATTTCCAGCTCTGTCTCTCTACATCCTTCCAAGTCTGTCATGCAGGTATCGCCAGGAATCACTGTTATGTTTTGCAACTCTTTGTTGTTATGGAGGTCTCTTTCATTGTGCTGAAAAACCAATTTCTCATCAACAACCTATCAGCTTCACTCTAGACCCATCCATACAATTGCTTTATTTAATATGGCAGTTAATCATTATTTAAAATGAATGGATTAATTATTCTGGATGACAGGGATTTGTCTCATTCAGGAATAAATTTTTCATTTTAGTAAATTAAATGCATCACATTCCTGTTTCTAAGCTCTGAGAACCCTGATTCCTCTCTTCTACTTAGCCTTTTCAGAAGACCAGGTCCCCAGGATCAGCCCCAGAAGCACATGGGATAGGGACAGCCTGGCTGCACTCAGGGCACACTCCAGAGGCTTCAGTGTTCTCATTCTATGAAAGCAAGTTGAGAAGGACTTTGACCTGCACTTTTCATTTAGACTCTAGAAATAATGGATTCATAAATACAGCATAACACAGTGTAGCCAAGCTCTCTCTCTCTCTCTCTCTCTTTCTCTCTATCTCTCTCTCCTGGTATATCTCATGGAGTTGAACTCTAAGTGGGCAAGTGCTGCCTCCAATTGGTGACCCTGAAACCACACCAACAGGTTCAGGAGGCAAAGCTGGTGATACTAAGTCACCTCTTGCAGTGTATAGGAGATGCTGTAGGACATGCATAAGATCAAGACTGGTCCCTGACTGCAGTGGGGAGAGGATAAGGCACTTACCAGGGGCTTGACCCACACTTTAATCAAGAACATTTTCCAAAAAAGGGACGTGTTTATCCAGGATCCGGATCCTTGCATGATCTCAAATTACAAGCCTGTAAAGACTGCAATCCTTTTTATATCTTTCCTTTAAAGGGGGCTGTGGTCATGACAATCAGCAGGAATATAGGACTCTTTTATCCACAAATGTCCTTGTTATTTTTTTTGCAATGCCAGCAAGCACTTATCTGGGCCAAAGAAGTTATTTTTTACACAGATGGATAATAAATTTCCAGGACCCCAAGACATATTGTAGGAAATCCAGGTTGGAATTTAAATGTCTTTATGACTTTAAATCCTCTTTTCTGTATTCCCACCTTGAAGGAACTGCAGTACCATGAAGGAAGATCTTAAGAACACTGGATTTGGAACAGGAAGGCTCAGAGGCCAAGAAGAGTCAGGGACCTGTAAAAGTACCTATTACTACTCTCAGCCTTGTGTCCCAGGTCAGAGATACTTTTTGAGGGATAATGGACAGGGGAGAGTGTCAGTAAAGCCAGCATTAAATCCCCTGCAGGGGCCACTTCCTTCTCAAGGAGACACTGCCTGAGGACTAAAGGCCTTATCTGGATCACAACAACCCAGTCCTGGTGATTGCTTGGGGAAAGTGGGGGGTTAGGTGACAGAGAGAGGAGCTGGACCTAGGGTCATGTGAGCTGGATGTGTCATGTATCCCATCTCTGAGTGCTCAACTTGGATGGAAGTCAGCACTACAAAGCATCTTTAGTCAATAAGCACTAATTTTCTTCTAGCTTTTTACATAAAATTATCAGTTATCACTTTTTACTCCTGAGCAATTTCTAGGGTTTGAATTTTTCAGATATTTTCTCACAGTGATAAAAAGTTCAGTTACACAAATGCAGAATGGCAAAAATTTAGTTAACATCTCTTCTAGTCAGTACAAAAACACTCAGGAATCCAAAATTCATTAATAATAGAATTTATTTAATTTTAAGACCAATAGAGTGCTTCTGCAATATAGAGGTTGTCGCAGAGATCATGTGTCAATTAATCTGCAGGAATTTCATATGGAACCTGCTGATGCCAGGTTACCAATATTTTATAAGGACTGAATTATGGGCTCAGATAAGTCAGAAGCTTGATTCTTAGAAACAGAAATTTATGCACTTGATGTCAGAAACACATGTCACATTAAATCTGGCTAGATAAATGATCAGTAAATAAAACTCCATCAGCACACTTATAAGAAAATCTCTTATTCAAAAGGCCCTGTTATTATGTAGAGAGCCAAGCTATGATCAATAGGCAACCAGTAATCATTACAGAGAAAATTATTGAACCTGTTAATTTTGTAGAAACTGAGCTCAGGGTCTCACAGTGAGAAAGAATGTAGCTGTGGAAAAATCAGGAACTTAGCAGAGATATTTTTGTTATTTTACTAGAAAGTAAAAAGGAAAAGAAAAAAGTTTTTGGTTGTTCAACATGTGTAATCCATAAAAAAGAAAAATAATTTTATACCTGACCTAGTCACAGTGGGGGGGGGGTACACTCTCTACCACTGGCCTATAGTAAATGAGTGAATGTAACATTCATAATAATAAGGGCTTAGAGATAGCAACATTGAAATGGAAAATGAAAACACTTCATTTGGAAGAAAGAAATGAAATGAGGGTTAGAGAGCTACCTGTGAGAAGGTAGTGGCCACATAAGTGAGGGCCTTTGTTCTTGGCTGCATTTCTTAAAGAGGCAAAAATCCCTCTCCCTGGAACTTGTTCCAGGGTCTGAGATCCCAATTCAGGTACTGCTGCCTGCCTACAAATTTCTACTTCCTGTTCGTTAGATTTTTCTTTCATGTGTCTGTGTTCTAGATTTAAAATTTATGGCTTGGTTAAAACAACATTAGATATGAAGTGAAGTCAATAATTAGGCAACAGGTAAATGCACTAATATAATGATCCTAGAGTGGAAAATATACATACATGTCCAAAATGTTTTCACTTACAGTATAAAGTGTTTTTGTATCCCACACTTGGTAACAGGAAGTGTAGGTTTATCTTTAAAATTGAGGTGTGATTTACGACACTGTATACATTATGAAGCTTTTCTGAAGCAGATAAACTGTTTGCTTTTCCTCCATCTCTATTTTTTTCCCAGAAACCTGTTACTATTTTTGTGTAGTTTCTTCATTCATGCTATAATGGAGTTATCTTGGTGGATGCATATTTATTATTTGTATGAAAATGTGCAGACTGAAAGAGACCCAGTGAAAATCTGGGCAATAAAGCTTATGGCCACATTTCTGACAGCAGCCTCTACCCATTCCTGTTTGTCCTGGTCTGAACTGGCCAAACAATATTTTTCATCCTGTCCTTGAGGTATTGGTTCTTCCAGAGGACACGACCTGGGAATGCTTAGGATTCAGCTTCAGGAAAATGGACTTAAGGACAGCTCTGAAAAGCCAGCAGTAGAGCCCTTAAATGAAGCATTAATTCTGGCAGGTGAGAGTGTCATCACAGGAGAGAGACAGGCCCAGGAGCCAATCATTGATAAAAGTGGGGCTGGCTGCACAACCAATCAGGTTGAGGAAGGAAGTAGCATTGGACCAGAGCCTTGTGCAAAAGTGCTGGTGAGTTAGGTGCTGAGAGCCTGGAGCTGAGCTAACCTCTTCTTTCTGTGACTTCTTACTGAGGGCTGCAAAAGATCCTCAGACAACCTCAAGCATCAAAATGGTAACTTTATGGTACTGGAGCAGGAAATGGGATAGAATCCTGTGGGATTTGGAAGGAAATGGGCAGAACCACTGTAAGCCCAGAACCTCTTTTTCAGCAGCCCCAGGCACAGCTGTGTTTGAGGAGTGGTTTGGGGGCAAACCTGAGTTCTGTCTCAAAATAAGAAAAAACTATCATTTGAGTTCCTTATGTGAGACCTCTCCTCTCAGTGTTGTTACCACATAAACAGAACTCATAATCTCACAACACTGAATATTGAGTTCTGGAACCAAAATAAGAAATGAGAAGAGCTCCTTGACTTCCAGAATACTTCCCACATGGGTTGTCAGCCCTCCAAGTACACATGGCAATGTGGATTTAACATAGATCCTTTCTTTCTTTTCTTTTCATCTTTTCTTTCTTTTCATCTTCTCTTTCTTTCTTTTCTTCTTTTCTGTTCTTTTCATCTTTTCATCTTTTCTGTTCTGTTTTACTTGTAAGAGGAATTTTCTCTTGTTAAAAGTGCATGGTCTATGCTGCTCATCTCCTCCCAATATTCCAGGAATTGAGCTGTTATAGTTTAAAGCTACCTAAGTTAGATAAGGACAAGGACAGAGTTGACTAGAAATCTGGGTTGCGAGATTAAAACAGCCCCCTCTCATGACTAAGGAATTTACAGAATGTACCTTTCCTGAGCATCTGCTGCCCATATTAGGAAGTGCCCCCCCGCCACCCAACTCTAGACCTCCTCCCTATGGTCGCCTCCTCCAATGAATGTAAAAAGCCATTTAAACTAACCAATGCCACCTGCTTCTCTGACCATGCTTGCAAAGACCCTGCCTCCCTTTGTTCTATAGCTTATAAACCCTCCTCCAGCTCAACTCGGGGCTCTCTGTTCATGTGTGTTCAGTGAGCCCCATGCATGCTTGGACAATAAAGACCCCTTGCCCATTGCATGAGAAGGCATCTGTTGGTGTCTTCCTACACGCGGCGGGCATCTCAACCCTCACATTTGGAGGCCCCAGTGAGATTGGGATTGCCCCCTGCATTGGGAGACTTCAACAGCCACCTCTCGGGGTAAGTATGGCCATTTCTATCTCTCTTTCTGTCTCTCTTTGTCTTACTTTTACTTTGAGATCACCTAGTTTTGTTGTGACTGGCACCAAGACGCATGAGCACTTGGTTGTGCTTGTCAGAGTGGCCTACATTTCAGGTGGGATGGCCACCAGAGGGGACTTTCCACCTCCCCCTTATCCAGGTGATTAAGACTATAGTCTTCCATCCTAGGGGACAGGGACATCCTGACCAACAACCTTACATTGTGGTGTGACAAGACTTATGTGAAGATCCCTCAAAATGGGTAAGGCCCTTTTTAACTCTGGCTCTACCAGAGCCTGCCACTCTCTTACCTGTAAAAGCTCAACCTGCTCGGTCCCCAATCCCCAACCTCTACCCCTCTCTCCCTCCTCTGGTTCTGCCCGAGTCACAGTCCAACTTAATCCTATTGGACTCCGAGGCACCTCCTCCTCCTTACCCCCCTCTACCCTCTGCTCCAACTGAGGCGACTGCTGCTGCTGCTCCTCCCCTTTCTCCTACTCCACCCTCTTCACCTGTTACCCCTGAGCTGACTCCGCAAGGCCCCCTAGTTGATGCTGCAGACTATGGGCCAGCCCAAGAAACCCGAAGTCAGCAGGCCCTGGGCCCTCAAGATGGAGTGGCAATCACGGTCCCCCTCAGGCCATATGGACCCATGCTGGACGATGGGAATTGGGGAGAAATGCCAGCAATCCAATACTGGCCCTTTTCCTCCTCAAACTTATATAATTGGAAAAATAATAACCCTCCATTTTCTGAGGACCCTTCTAGGTTAACCGGGTTGGTGGAGTCTCTCATGTTCTCTCACCAGCCTACCTGGGATGACTGTCAACAGTTGCTGGGGACCTTGTTCACCACCGAAGAAAAGGATCAAATCCTCATAGAGGCCAGAAAACTCATGCTGGGACAGGATGGGAGACCTACCCATCTCCCAAATATCATTGATGACTTCTTCCCATTGTGCCACCCTGATTGGGACCCCAATACTCTGGAAGGTAGGGAGCATCTGTCCATCTATCACCAGACTCTAGTGGCAGGTCTCCAAGCGGCTGCTAGGTGGCCTGCAAATTTGGCTAAGGTAAGGGAAATCCTTCAAGGGCCTAATGAATCACCCTCAATATTCTTAGAGAGACTAATGGAAGCTTACCATAGGTACACTCCCTTTGACCCTCAAGATGAGGGACAATGGGCATCTGTTGCCATGGCCTTTATAGGTCAGTCAGCTTCAGACATTAGGTGTAAGCTCCAATGACTAGACGGGTTACAAGACTTGACTTTAAGAGATTTGGTAAAAGAAGCTGATAAAGTATATTACAAGAGAGAGACAGAGGAGGGGAAAGAACAGAGAAAGGAAAAAGAGAGAGAGGAGAAAGAACAAACCAGAGATAGAAAGAGGAATAAGGAATTGACAAAAATCTTGGCCACAGTAGTAAAAGGAGTTCAGGGAAACATAGATGAGGATAAGCCATGCTGCCCTCCTCTTTACGCCAACCAATGTGCATATTGCAAGGAGTTGGGACACCTCATCAAAGATTGCCTCAAGCTTAAAAGAAAAAATGAAAGAAAAAGTCAAAAGGAACAGGCCTTAGAGGCTCAACAATGCCAACCTAATGTGCTGGCCTTGGAAGGAGAAGACTAGAGGGCACGGGGCTTGGATCCCCTCCCCAAGCTCAGGGTAACTTTTAACGTAGAGGGGACCCCAATTGACTTTGAAGTAGATACGGGAGCTGTCTTTTCTGCTCTCCAAGCCCCACTGGGACCTCTTTCATCCAAGAGGTCCTTGGTTCAAGGGGCTAATGGGAGCAAATGCAGAGCATGGACCACTAAGAGGACTATGGACCTAGGTAAAGGTAAAGTCCAACATTCCTTCTTAGTAATACCAGAGTGCCCAGCTCCCCTTATGGGGACAGATCGTCTAACTAAACTAAGAGCTAGAATAACCTTCGAGCCTCAAGGGCCCCAAGTGACTTTCCTCAACCCCCTGGTGAGCCAACCTATGGTGACTATGCTGGCTTTGGCAACAGATGATGAATACCAACTTTATAGTCAGCCCACGGCCCCAGCTATACCCCAGAACTGGTTGATAGAATTCCCTGACTCATGGGCTGAAACAGCTGGACTAAGACTAGCCACGTTACAGCCCACTGTGGTAATATCCTTAAAGGCATCCACCACACCAGTCCACATCAAACAATATTATATAAGCAAGGAGGCTCATCAGGGGATAAAGAAACACATACAAAAGTTCCTTGATTTGGGGGTATTAGTACCATGCCAATCAGCTTGGAATACCCCCTTGCTACTGGTCAAAAAGCCAGGAACAGGAGACTACAGACCAGCACAAGACTTATGAGAAGTAAATAACAGGGTAGAGGATATACATCCTACAGTGCCTAATCCCTACAATCTGCTTAGCACTCTTGGTCCCAAAAAGACTTGGTATATGGTACTGGACCTAAAAGACGCTTTCTTTTGTCTATCATTACATAAAGATAGCCAACCTCTGTTTGCCTTCGAATGGACAGACCCTGACACAGGGACATCAGGACAGCTGACTTGGACCCGCCTCCCTCAGGGATTTAAAAACTCTACTACCATCTTTGATGAAGCTCTCCACAAGGACCTGGCCACCTTTCGAATCCAACACCCTGCTGTAACTTTGCTTCAGTATGTAGATGACCTTGTGCTGGCCACAGATTTGGAAACAGACTGTATGTATGGGACATGGGAGCTCTTACAAGAGTTAGCCAAATTGGGATATAGAGCCTCTGCTAAAAAGGCCCAAATTTGCCAAAAAGAAGTCGTCTCCTTGGATACACCCTCAAAAATGGAAAACGATGGCTCATGGAAACCAGGAAAAAGACTGTTACTCAAATCCCCCCACCCATGAGTTAGAGACAATTGCAGGAATTTCTGGGGACTGCGGGATTCTGCCGCCTATGGATCCCGGGGTTCGCCTCCTTGGCTGCTCCCCTCTATCCCCTCCTAAAGGGAGATGCCACCTTTACCTGGGGTGCTGACCAACAACAGGCCTTCGATCAGATCAAAAAGGCCCTGTTATCTGCCCCTGCATTGGCTCTCCCCAATATAGAAAAACCCTTTACTCTCTATATTGAAGA
Source organism: Hydrochoerus hydrochaeris (assembly GCA_004027455.1). Taxonomy (NCBI): domain Eukaryota; kingdom Metazoa; phylum Chordata; class Mammalia; order Rodentia; family Hydrochaeridae; genus Hydrochoerus; species Hydrochoerus hydrochaeris. The sequence goes on from PVLA01011671.1 coordinate 50,174, forward strand.
AAAATGAGGAATAGCTCGAGGGGTGTTAACTCAGGCCTTCAGCCCATGGAAGCAACCTGTGGCCTATTTGTCAAAGAGATTGGACCCTGTGGCAAATGGATGGCCCCATTGTCTAAAGGCTATCACAGCAGCAGCTATCCTAACCAAAGACGCAGATAAACTGACGCTGGGACAAAAATTGACCATAGTAGCCACACACACATTAGAAAGTGTCATCTGCCAGCCCCCAGATAGATGGCTCTCCAATGCCAGAATCACTCACTACCAAAGCCTCCTGCTCAATAAGGACTGAATAACATTCGGTCCTCCAACTGCCCTCAACCCGGCCACTCTACTGCCTGATGAGACATCCGAGCCAATCTTACATACCTGTCAAGAGATTCTGGCAGAGGAAATTGGAATTCACCGAGACCTGACAGACTGGCCACTCCCAGATGCTGAGGTAACCTGGTTCACCGATGGCAGCAGTTTCCTGCTAGAGGGTAAGAGACACGTGGGAGCCACGATTACAGATGGGACTCGAGTTATCTGGTCGTCAAGACTGAGAAAAGGCTCATCCATGCAGAGGGCAAAATTAATTGCCCTTTCAAAGGCTTTAGTTGGCAAAAGGAAAAAGGGCAAACATTTATACTGATAGCCACTACACTTTTGCCGTGGCGCACATACATGGGGCTATTTACCAACAGAGAGGACTCCTAACTTCTGCTGGAAAGGAGATCAAAAACAAACAAGAAACTCTTAGACTCTTGGCAGCTATTATGCTACCACAAAAATTGGCCATAGTGCACTGCAATAGCCACCAAAAAGATACAGGCCCTATAATACAGGGCAACAACCATACAGATAAAACTGCAAAGCAGG